>CABHPH010162588.1:0-11045 GCA_902168325.1 Peromyscus nudipes
CTGTATGTCTGGAATTCTTATAATATATCTACTCAGGATACAACTTTATCAGACTGCATTATTACTAAGAATCCTTGGCAAACATTACAAGAAAATGTTCTTGCTGGACTGAACCAATGACCTTTCACCCCGGTGTCATATTTTTTTAAATTAAGGAGTGAGTCAACAGAAACTATTTCTAGAGAGTAACCTCCCAGGTAGCAGTAGTACCTGCACACCCTTTGCCCCTCCTTGCAAATACATTCCTTCTTGTCCCAAGACTTCACAGGAAGGTGTGAATCCTACCTTAGTTTGCCCATTTCTTAAAAAGCAGTTTGCTACTTAACACATTCTATGGAGTATTTTCATAGGTGTCCTAAGTGAGTGTTACAGAACTGTTGGTTTATCCTCTAAGTTTTGTTGAGAAAACTAGTATTGATAGAATACAAAAGATTAAAAAAAAAGATGTAGACTTTATCAGAATGCTGATCTGGAAAACAATGAAAAAAGGTGCCATTAATCAGGGGGCATTCTGCCACCTGTGAATGTTCTGACATCAAAGGTGGACCATGTTGTCCAGGATGATGAAGTATTTTAAATGTACTTATTCAGATGATCGTAATTTTCTACTGTTACTCAATATGACTTAAGTTTGAATTATGGTAGCACACTGGCCTTTGTCTTTTATATTAATAAGTAATTAGTCTTACTTTAGTATTTACTTCTAAACCCTTTGCCCTACATTGTAACAGCCGAGAGTAAAAGAAATGAAATCTGTCTGTGAGCCGCCTCCTACAACAAGAATTGTAACAAATAACAAACCACTATCACTCAAATACGAGTTGTCCCTCAATATTGTAACTAGTTAATAATATGTTACACTAATCACCTTTCACATGTTTAAATTTCAAATGATGTTAAGTAAAACCTAGGACTTCCCACATTCAAATTAAATCAGTTTATTCAAACAGCCCACAAAATAAAGTGCTAGATGAACAGATTGAATATTATAATAGTCTATAGTAATTGATTTAGCCTCTTCCGCTTAAAAGATATCAGGGAATTCAATGTGTGTCATCTTTTCTTGAATTCTCTTATCAGTCGGCCCTTAAGTAATCCAGAAACCATTAACAGCATAAGATTTATCTTTGCCCAGTAGAGGGCAGTGCTGCACATGGAACCAGCACATCCCAGTACTAGGTTCTTCAAGAGCTCTGAATGAATGACCACATTCTCTCATGCATCTAGAATAATGATCGTCTCTTAAAGAGATAACTCTAAGGAAACTATAGGTGAATGTAAACATGCACAGAGCTAAGCCAAATGTTCTGGATGAAAACTGGTGGCCTCATCACTGGGTATGAGTTAAGAAGGATTTTTCTTATGAGTCAAATAAGACCATATTAGAAAAGTAATCAATCATTTTATTATTTCAGATTACTCCAACTAATTGGTGTCTACTGCTATGAGTAAATGTATTTGGATGATGTAACTTCTACGATTGGAGCTTCTAAACCACTGAAATCCCCACCGTGATGAGTCATTCTTTTGAATCAACATTCTCAAAATCAGGATCGCGCTTTACTTCACTGTGTACCTTATGATGGGATCAATATCACAGCATTAAAAATTCATTTTAGTAATAGTGCCTAATAAATCTCCCCTCAGAGGCATTGAAATAACACAATGGAACCTTGTCGACATATGCTGCTATGATATGTATTGATTCTTAAAGGAAAACGCATCTAATCTGTTCTCCATCAGGCTTAAGTTTATTTCACTCTACAGCTTTATTAAACCAGCATTTACAGTTTCCCATTAGCTTGTTGGTTAGCAGTCTCGACACATCATCCCAGATATAATATTTTCCTTCCTTCATTTCCCTAATGCTTCTAAATTTTAAACACTTAAGAAAATACTATTCAATCTCTCATTTAATTTTTAATTAATTATTTATTTTTGAGGATTTCATATATGTATGCAATAAGATATGATCCTATCTATCCCCACCTCCCCCTCCAATTCTCCTCATATCTCTACAACATAGATCCCTCCTAACTTTTTTAGATAGCTAAGTAAGTCCAGCTAGTACCGCCCACATGTGAGCCATACATGTGAAATGGATCAGTGGTCACATCCTCAATAATGATTCCCCCTCTGTAAGACGAATTGCTAAATGGTCTTATTAATAAAAAAAAATACCCAGAGCCAGATATTGGGGTAAAAACTGAGAGATCAGAAAAGCAGAAAAAAGCCAGCCACACTCTTACCACTTGGAAATCCTCAGCCAAAGAGACCTACTTCCTGTATACCCACGTCTATGTCTATCTGCCTTTCTGTTCTGCATCTCACTTCCTCTCCCTGCCCAGCTACATCACTTCCTGTCTGTCTGTACAGACCTCCAGACCTCTATGATTAGTGCCGGGATTAAAGGCGTGTGTCACCATGCCTGGCTCTGTTTCCCAGTATAGCCTTGAATTCACAGAGGTCTGGATGGATCTCTGCCTCCTGAATGCTAGGATTAAAGGCATGTGCTACCATTGCGTGACTTCTATGTTTAATATAGTGGCTGCCTTTTTCCTCTGATCCTCAGATAAGCTTTATTAGGGTGCACAATATATTGGGGGATACAATATATCGCCACACCCCTCCATCGTTAACTATCCATAGCTAATAGGTCCTCAGTAAAGGGTGGGGCCTGGATACCATCTGTCTCATGTTTGCTAGAGTTTTAGCTGGTTTGATCTTACACAGCTGTTGTACAGGTAACCATAGCTATTATGAGTTCCTAGTGGTGGCAGCCACGTCATGTCCAGAGGCCAGCGTTTTGCAGCATTACTCTCTGTCCTCTGGCTCCTGCATTCTTTCTGCCTCCTCTTCCACAATATCTCCTGAGCTGTAGAGAAGGTGGGGTTAAACATAGATGTCCAGTTCAGTGCAATTTGAGAAAAAAATAGAATTGATTATTTGAGATGAAAGGAGTTCCTTCTGGATGTTTTACCATTCGACTTTCTGAGATTTAAGCTATTAAGGAGAAGAAATTCTGTTTTGTTTAGTGTTTTGAAACCAAGAGTTGAGAATGATGTATCTTACAAAGGCTTTCCTCTCTGTATTACTTTTTAAATGTTGTCAAAGAGAAATCTCTCTTATAAAAAAATAAATAACAGTGAGTGTGTGTTAAACAAGCCCAGTTTGTTTATAATGTAGCATCTGAATCAACCCCACCAGGAACTGTCTCTGATATAATAATATAATGCATGCAGGAGGAGAAATTGGTGGTATAGCAGAAAATTACCATTCAAAATAGTGCTTTAAAAAAGACACTGTCAATGGAAACCTCCAGGAACCAACTACAAATTACTTAATATTTAATAATTTGACCTGAAAATATGAACCCACATTCTTCTGCCATTATAAAAAAATTCGTTGATATGA
The DNA here is from genome assembly GCA_902168325.1 of Peromyscus nudipes. Taxonomy (NCBI): domain Eukaryota; kingdom Metazoa; phylum Chordata; class Mammalia; order Rodentia; family Cricetidae; genus Peromyscus; species Peromyscus nudipes. The sequence goes on from CABHPH010162588.1 coordinate 3,415, forward strand.
ACTATTAAATGAGGAAGCAAAACACCTAATCTGAATGCAGGGAAATATTTTATAACCTACAGTGAAATGATGTGGGGTTAATTTAGGCTCCGATGTTTACATGAACTAATTTCACTCACTGTATTAGTTAACTGGGAGCATTGTTATCCCCCTGGGAAGACTCAAATAAGCAAGACCAGTGATCACATGTGAAGATTCTTTCTTACGGACCACAATGTGTTCAGTGAGTAGGAAATACTGATGATAACCATTTGCCCTGAAAATGACTTTGTATTTGATATTGTTTAAATTACTAAATTCTTTGTCTCATTTCAGCTTCCCTGAAATTGGTTACCAATGATTGCTGTTAATTTGAAATTAAATAATAAAAGTGAAGGGTAAAGACACTTTGCAAGTGATGCAATGCAGTATAAATATTAGGGTGCGTAATTAATCAGAAATACAGGAATTAAGAGTGGAATAATAAATGTTCCATTGAATATTTCATCATCTGGGGAGATTGCTTGGAAGAATCATTTTTGAATGAAGTTTTCACTGGCTTGAAAAAAGCAGGTCTTATTAACAACATCATTATACCTTTTTGTTTGTTTTGCGGAGACAGTGTTTGTGTTTCAGAATTTTGAACAATGATGGACTGATTTAGTGGATCAAAGTTAACAATGTTGATGCTGAACTTAGATAAAGTACAGGACTTCCAAGACACATTTAAATTCCCTTCTTTATGTGCCAGCAATCTTAGTCTCCCTCATTCTAAGGTGTTTCTCTCTCTCTCTCCTTCTCTCTCTCTCTCTCTCTCTCTCTCTCTCTCTCTCTCTCTCTCTCTCTCTCTCTTTCGTGTGTGTGTGTGTGTGTGTGTGTGTGTGTGTGTGTGTGTGTGTAGTTCAGAGGAAATTTTGCAGCAATCTGTTTTCTCTTTCTACTGTGGGGATCCAGGGGATGAAACTCAGATAATTGGACTTGGCATCGGTTGCCCTTGCCTGCTGAGTCACCTCTTTGGCTCAGTGTATTGGGACTTTGAAAAGATGTATGTAGTTGCTGTAAACTTCTTATATCTGAAGAAAGCAATGCAAATTTAAATAACACTGTGGACCACCTTAGGGAAATATCCTTGAACCTTTCAGGTCTTCAGCAGCTCTCTCTCTCTCTCTCTCTCCAGACAACTGGGTCCTGAGTACCCACTCAGCACTGTCTTCCTCCAATACTTGACAAAAACCATGTTTTTTCTGATTAGACAAACATTATCAGTAATTATGAGTTTATTGATAACACTTAATTTACTGGTCAATTTGTTTATTTAGTTGCTTAATATAGAAGTACCCAATTCCAAAAACATAGTATTGGTCATATTAGTATGTCAATACCTACATCCAAATATGTAGATACATATGTAGGCCTGTGATCTGTAGGATCTAAAATGGAGGAACATTAGGTCACTGGCTTTATCTTCTATGCTTCACCACTCCATAATTTGTGGTCAAAATCTTACAAGTGGTAAGAGAGATACATTGTTTATTTTGACAGTTGGAACAACATCATACTCACCTATGAATTGTCCTGGACATCAAACCTCATCTAACTAAAACTCACTGAGAACATGCTTATCTTTTTTTTAACACTTTTTTAAATTGATTCTTTGGTAACTTCACATCATTCAGCACAATCCCAGTCATTTCCCAGTTCTTCTATACCTGCCTTCCACCCTTGTATTCTCCCCCAAAAAGGAAAATAGTAATAATAATAATTTTTTTAAAAAAACCGCTTCACTCTTCAGTCTTGCCCACCTCTCCCTCACATATTCATTCATCATATTCATCATATGAAAAGATGTATGTAGTTGCTGTAAACTTCTTATATCTGGGAGCTGTGTATTGGGAGCTGTGGTGTGTCATGCAGTATGCTCTTTTGCCCGAACAGCTTAACTTGCAAATATTCCTTGCAATGAGTTGTTGGTCTGGTTCAAGGCCTCTGACTTCTGCTACCCCATCCATACTAGACCCTCACCAAAACTCCTCTCAGACATCCTGCTATTGCCCTGAGTCATGGAGATCCTGTGGCTATGGTTCCACAGGAACCTTGGGAGCAGAATTTTCAAGAGAAATAAATGAAAGGAGGTGGGAACGGTAGCCATGGAGAGCTGAGGGATGACTTGGTTCATACGCACGGAGGGTGCGGGAGCAGAGGACGACAGTGAGAACAAGGGAAGGAAATAACACATTTAAAAAAACACCAAGTAGAAGACCCTCTTCTCCGAACCACTTTTTTCCACTAAGTTAATATCAGTTCTTGTTTAATTAATTTTATGAATCTTTAACCAGTTGAAAATAATATCGAACTAACAGAAGAAAAACTGATAGTCTTGTGCATAAAAAGTAGCCTCGTAAGGAACTAGGGAACAGAAAGTTGTGTGTTTGGCTCCAAGGGACCAAACTAGAACAGATGGAGAAGGACGGCGGCAAAGGCCAAGTCTTAGGTCATCGATTTGAACAGCAACTACCACAACATTCAGCATATATGACACATTTCAGAGCAGTTCTTAAAGAATCAACAGTGAGATGACCTCCCTCTACAAACACAGCTTCCACTAATTAAGCCATAATTCATTAAAACCCTGTAATTCTATTTAATTATGATGATCCGCCTTTTTTTTCTTAAAAATAAGAAAGCCTATTTCTACAGTTATACTTACATTTTGCATTTGGGAGGTATCCAAGTACAGATCTCGGCAAGTTATGTACAATACAGGCTAAAAATAATGTCTGGATATTTGCTTCAGAACAGAAGGAATTCTAGACTAATGCGGCAAATGGCATTCCCCCAACTGCACCCATAACTATTCCATTTTGGTTATAAAGATAGTTCCAAGAGAAGACAGAAATTAAAATTTCCATCTTCGTTGCACTTTAAGTTTGTGGCATTCAGAGTTTCAGCAATGTGAATATATTCACTATTCTGTGTTTTAATACATAGGTATAATGTTGAATTTTAAACCATCTCTTTCATATGATTTTACTAGAACACGTATGAATGGTTAAATCCAATTGCAAAGTATTAAAGTGGAAGCAATGGGAGGAAATGCATATATAATATGCAAACTGATATCGAAAATGAATTATAATCCAATAAGGGATAATAGCATGTGTGATGATTACCATCATCAACTTGACAGTATCAAAAAGACATAAGCCTCTGGGCATGCTGTGAAAGCTTATCTTGACTAGATTAACTGAAGTCTGAAGACTCTCCTTTAAAGTGGGCAGCACTCAGGTAATATGAAGAAAGCCCTCATTCAATGTAAACATTTTATCTAACTGAATGTCCTTAATTATCATCTCTGGACTGACTTCTAAATGTGACGTTGCAATGTAAAAGAACAGTGAAATGGCAAGGGAAAAGATTTTAAATTGCTATTCAATAAATATTTTAAACATTATAAAAAAAACATTTATTTCCTACAGTCATCTGCAAAAGGAGCAGACATCACGGTGCCATTGGTTTTACCAACCTGCGTGTTCACAGCCACAGTCAAGAAATTACTTCCATCCACCAACTCAGTGAGGCAGGAGAGACACCTGAGCAGCAACAAGCAGTTGGGGGGAGGGGTGACCATGAGGAAACATGAGGAATTCAGCCCCCTTCACTGGTGATGGCCAAGACTTTTCTAGAAAAAAAACAAAAACAAACAAACAAACAAAAACCCGTATTTTACTTTTGGTTAGAAACAGATTGCCATGAACTCAACCTTGACCCAGCAGCCCTATGGACATCTCTTGCTTCTAATTGAATGAGTTCAGTGTCCAGTCATGATTTAGTTTTTCATGTTCAATTAGTGAAGTACTTAGGCATTGGCAAAAGTGACTGCAAGGCTTCTAGATCAGTTTAAAAATGTGAAAGATGGGCAAAATGCCTGTAGTTAGAAAGAAGTCCATGCAGTGATTGTAGCTGAAAAGGAAGAAGCAGACGATTCTGCATGCACTAGAAAATTCAATTATTTATATAACCGTACACAAGAAATTAGAATTAAAATGTCAGTTTTAAAATCCTCGGTTAAGAGAAAGGCATTGGGGAAGAAATGCCGCTGCCTAAGAAAGACAAAGCCATGTCAAGCTTATTGTTCCTTCCTGTGAATAGAACCCAAAATTAACATCTTGCCTAGAAATCATCTTTTGTCTTTTTAAATATTATCAAATCTGTTAATGTGCTGGCTACTTTTAAGTCAACTTGACATAAGCTAGAGTTATCTGAAAGGAGGGAACCTCAAATGAGAAAATGCCTCCCTAAAATTCAGCTGTGGGACATTTTCTTAATTAGTGATTGATGTGGGAGGACCCAGCCCACAGTGGGTGGTGCCATCCCTGGGCTGGTGGTCCTGTGTTCTATAAGAAGCAGGCTGAGCAAGCCATGGGGAGCAAGCCAGTAAGCAGCACCCCTCCATGGCCTCTTGTTGTGTATATTGCTCTGTATAAATAAAATGCTGATTGGCCAGTAGCCAGGCAGGAAGTGTAGGTGGGACAAAGAGAGAGGAGAATTCTGGGAAGTGGAAGGCTGAGGCAGAGAGACGCTGCCAGCCGCCACCATGAAAAGCAAGATGTAAGGTACCGGTAAGCCACGAGCCACGTGGCAACTTATAGACTAATAGATATGGGTTAATTTAAGATATAAGAACTAGATAACAAGAAGTCTGCTGCAGCCATACAGTTTGTAAGCAATGTAAGTCTCTGTGTGTTTACTCGGTTGGGTCTAAGCAGCTGCAGGACTGGCGGGTGAGAGGGATTTGTCCTGACCGTGGGCCAGGCAGGACTGGAGAAAACTTCAGCTACAGCCTCTGCATCAGCTCCTGCCTCCAGGTTCCTGCCCTGTTTGAGTTCCAGTCCTGACATCCTCCAGTGATGGACAGTGCTGCAGAAGTGTGAGCCAAACAAACCCTTTTCTTCCCAAGTTGCTTTTGTTCGTGGTGTTTCATTGCAGCAGTAGAAACCTTAGCTAAGATAGTTTTAAAAAGTCACGCTTTTCCCCTTGAACAAAATTTTAATGTTTTCTCATCTAAACTGTCCATTTATGTTTAATCATCAATCTCTAGACCGAATTGATGGAAAGTCTGAGTTTGTACAGGACAGTACATATGTTTTTTTAAACCTCACAGTAGTCAGTAGCCTTACTACTGTGCTGTTTAAACACCCCCTCCCCCTACCACACACACACACACACACACACACACACACACACACATACTGTTCACATTGATTCACTTCTTAAGTTTGATCCTCACACCCTTGTGTTCAAAGTAGTGTTGGCTTTGCTAAGTCAATTAAAAGCCATGAAGGTTCTCCTGTACTGGAGCCAAGTTGTATCTGGCAGAGGCGGGAGAATAAAAGATGAGGAAATGCTGAGGCTGAACACAGGAAGACACAAAGATAAGTAGTTGGTGTGGGGTTATCATACAAAGCAAAGAGAAAAGGTCCGGAGAGCAGAGAGCACCTGTGAAGATTGTGAGCAGGATGCTCTGTATCCACGGTCAACAGAAACAGGTAAGAAGAGTAGTGTGCAGGAGAACAGGATGAAACAGCGGCAGTGCCCGTCCATCATAGTTGGCCACGTAGAATTTTCCAAAATATGACTGAGCTAATGATATATGAGACTGTTAGTGGCGAGAGAAATGTAGCCCGATAAGAAATGAAAATATCAGCTCTTACCTTATTGGATTATACAGTTAGTATATTCCACACCAGACAATATTTATAATGACATAATATGTATAGTTTAGAGATATAAGATGATCAGCCATGTGCATAGTAACGTACTCGGTGATGATGATGATTCTTTTTTTAAAAAGCAACCTACATTTCTAAGGTACGTGGTTGAGACCGAATTCTATCATGACGCAACTGAAAAGCAATGCAAGGCAGAGGAGCAGATCTCAGATCTCCTGTGGGACTAGCACACGCAGAGTGCATCCCTGCATGATGATGAGCAGACAGAGGTGCCTTCAGGACTCGGAGGGAAGGAGGCAGCCACAGTGGCAGAAAACGCCCAAGCAGAGTCTGGAATCCTCTCTGGTTTTCCACCCCTCCTCGCAGCTCAGCTCTGCTCCTTGCATTTAATCTCCTCCTTCATCAGACTTGTTTCTTCTTCGCCTTCACTGCCATATGGAAGACAGAAACAAATGTTCCCTCACTTGCCAAACTTACAGATGTAGACTGAGGGGGGAAAAAGATGAAGAAAATATTCTTTCAGTTTAGCTTTGAGTCTGTTAACCCTGTAAACAGCCAAGGTACTAGAACAGAAACCAGTGGATTCTGCTCTATGGGAGGGGCGAAGAACTCACCACACAGAAAGTATCACTTTTTTTTTAAATGATGCTTTTACATAGATGTCATATGTGATATGTAGTTCCGTTTTGCTCAGACATCTGAAATTCCAAGGTTATGAAAATATATACTGCAAAAGAATGAAGGCATCAGATGCTATTTAAATTCTCTGGTATCTGGATGAAAATTGTCAACCTGAATCGACAACAGTTCAGATTGGCAGGAGTCCATGGTATTAGCTCAATTTGGAGTCTTTTTTAAAGAAAAAAAAATGGGACTAAAGGTGGATGCCTAATCTCTGGGGTCTGTGTAGAACTTAGATGAATGATTTTTTTCTTCTCTTCTAATTACATTCAAGGCACTCATGTCTTTTCTCCTTCTTCTCTTTCTGGCACTTTGCAGCCCTGACCAGTTTTGCAGATGGCAAGTGAACCACTACTAACGTCTATTCTCACCTTTGGCCAATCCCAGGCTTTTCACCATGCCATAAGTTAAGGACCACAGTCCATTGTTTCAAAAAAAATGGTGACATGTTGCTCTGCCAATCATGTCCTACCGCATCCTCCATTTAGTCCTTGAGAGATTATACCCCTGTTACGCCTTCTGTGATTCCCACCGTGTTAATGTCCTTTTCACATGACTTTGGGGCTTTAATTTTGTTTTGACTTGGTTTGCTTTGGTTTTTCATGTGCAACCTTGGTTGACTTTTATGTATGCATTCAGTTTTATGGCTTGATTATCGGGCCAATTTTTTTGTTACTTAGCTAAAAGTTTCCTTGGAGATAGTCAAATGGTCACCTGCTGCCCAAGTGTCTACTGTGAATCACACCAATAGTACAAGAACCACAGGCACAGCAAAAATAAGTTTATCAGTTAAAAACCTGTCATGAAGACCAAATTCCTAGATGCCGACCAAAAGCCAAAACTCTTGAGAAAATTTTGTAAAGATCAGTCCTACTTGTTTGATAGACTATGATTTCTGAAAGAAGCATCTCTCTAGTACAGGGGAAACCCATTTAAGTTGTATGTGTGTGCATGCACATACATGTGTGTATGCATGTGTGTTTGTGTACAAACTTAGGGAGATTCTAAATCAGTAGCATCCATATGGCTTTACAAAGTTCTTTAGCATCAGTTTGCCCTGCCTATATCATCTCCTTTGTCCCCTTCTTCCATCTCCCTCCCTACTTAAACCTTCCTTCCCAAATATTCCTTTTTTTCCCTTCATGCTGCCTGTGATTAATTATTCCCCTTCTCTTAAATCTCCTCCAGTGTTCATTTCTAGTTTCCTGGTTTCTATAGGTATTACAGTTTAAACACACATAT
>CABHPH010162588.1:11145-44798 GCA_902168325.1 Peromyscus nudipes
TCTCTGTGTAGCTTTGCACCTTTCCTGGAACTCACTTGGTAGCCCAGGCTGGCCTCGAACTCACAGAGATCCGCCTGGCTCTGCCTCCCGAGTGCTGGGATTAAAGGTGTGTGCCACCACCGCCCGGCTGTGATGTTTCTCTTTCTGAGTGTGCATTACCTCAAGCAGAATGATTATTGCCAGCTCTATCCATTTACCTACAAATTTCATTTCTCTTTGTAGCTGATTAAAGTGACATTGTGTCTATACACCACATGTTCATTGTCCATTCATCAGTATATGAACATTTGAGCTGTTTTCACATTCTGGATATTGTGAATAGAAAAATAGACATGAGTGAACAAGTATTTCTGTACTAGGATATAGAATCCTATGAGTCTATGTCTGGCAATGGTATAACTGGATTATATTCTAGCTTTTTGAGACACCTCAAGACTTACTTCTATAGTGGCTACACTAGGTTGCACTCCCATTAAAGTGAATAAGTATTCTCCTTTCCATACACTCATGCCAACATTTATCAACTTTTTCTTTCCTAAAAGATTTATTTTAAATTATGTCCATTTGAGTGGAGGGTGCCCATAAGAATAGAGGTTTTGTATGCCCTGCAACTGGAATCATAGGTGGCTGTGAGTCACCTGACATGGGCTCTAGGAAATGAACTTCAGTCCTTTGGGAGAGCAGTGCATGTTCTTAATAACTAAGTCATCTCTCTAACCCTAAAAGATAGGTGATCTCTCTCTCTCCCTCCCTCCCTCCCTCCCTCTTTGAGACAGGGTCTCACTATGTAGATCAGGCTTATCTTGCCTAGAACTCACTGCCTGACTCTACCTTCCAAGTCCTGGGATTAAACATATGGATCTTTAACTTATTTTCTTAATATCAGTCATGCTAACAGAAGTAAGCTAAAAATGTAAGAGTAGGTCTGGGTTACCTCACTTGATATAATCTTTTCTGGGTCCATTCATTTGCCTGAAATTTTCAATGTTTCAATTTTCTTTAGAGCTGAAAAATATTCCATTGTGTATATGTACCACACTTTCATTAGCCACTGATCTGTTGAAGGACACTTAGATTGTTTCCATTTCCTGGCTATTGTGAACACAGTGCCAACAAACACTGCTGAACAAGTATCTGGAATAGGATGTCAAGTTCTTTAGGCAAATGTCAAGGAGTGATCTAGCTGTGTCAAATGATGGGTTTCCTTTATGTTTTGAGGATTCTCAATATTGATTTCCTGAGTGGCAGAACCAGTTTGCAAACCCAACAGTGAGTGAGGGCTCTCCTTTCCCAAAAATATCACCAGTATTTGTTGTTGGTTATTTTGTTGATCTTAGTCATTCTGAGTGAGGTGAAATGAAATCTCAGAGTTGTTTTAATTTGCTTTTCCCTAATTGCTAAGGATGATCTACACATTTTGAGATATTTCTTAGCTATTTTTATTGCTTCCCTTGAGCACTTTCTATTGTAATATTTGTTTCCTTGACTCTTCCTTTTTTGATTTTTGGATCTTCTAGGTATTATTCCTCTGTCAGATATATAGCTATCAATGATTCTCTCCCATTCTGTGGGTTTCCAAAATGCTAAATGTTCTCTTTCACTTGTGACTCCTAGCTCCAAATCCTCACCATGAGTATACAGCATGGAGTAACCGCAGAAACCAGGAAAGCATGAAGGGCCCATGGGCAGGGATGGGGCTGGGTAGGGTAGGGTTGACAGGGGAATGGTAGCTAAAGGTGTATGAAATGGAGAATAAAAACAGGGAAGGTGCCAACTGGAGAGGAGTGAGGGAGGTCAACACAGGTGGAAAAGGAGGGGAAAATAACACCAAGCCTCAAGGAATCCTATTATTTTATATCTACCTAAAATATCTCTCACACACAGTTCATTCCTTTGTTTGATTACTTGTTTGTTTAAGGAAGCTAAACCACTTGGGCTAACAATACTCTACATAAGAACCAGAATAATACTCTACATAAGAACCAGACTAAAAAAAATATCAAGCACAAAATATTCCCTTTGAATGGTTGGTCAGGGTAGTCAAAATGACTTCCAAAACAATATAATCAACTTATCCCTTGCTTGCCTCTCAGGGGTTGCTTGAGGACACCACATACTTAGGACACAAAACTTGGGTGGTTCAAGCTGGATGTGACGGAAAACCTATCCATGGTTCCAGAAAATACTTTGTGTGTTGCCAAGGGAGGGACACAATTAAGCAGTCCTGCCCAGCTACAGTACCTAGGAACCACAAAATGACCATCAGTGCAAGAAGTAACTCTCATATGTCAGTGGGAACCAACAGAAGTTTAACTGGACTTAAGACCAACTCAACAGGAGAGAAATCATGCCTGGGAATGGAAACCTCGCCGATATCCTGAGGCTGGTGAGGTCATGGATGTTAGAAAAGAATCGACTATTACCACTCTGATAGACCAGCATAACTCCTTTCCACATTCCAACTCTTATCCTTATACTCACAGAAAAGTGTGACTACCACACCTCATTAAAGAAGCCTCTGTGGCAAATGGAGACAATCATATTAGACCATAGCTAGACACAATGCAGAGATCAGTGGATCATGGGTCTCTTAGATCCAGCAGATCTATCTACCACAAAGCTCCGAATCTACGGCTCAGGAAGCATCACTGAAGATGGGGCTAAGAGCCAGAAAACTAGGAAGTCTGCTATGAAACAGTCTCTCCTATAAATAACTACATTTACAATAGAACAATGGACATGTTAATGTAGAAGGGGGACATTTTCACTACAGGCAACTAATGACTGCTATATGGAGAATTAGCTCTCTTGAGATTGACTGCCCCTTATTGACTGTCCAACATAGAATGGTCAACCCTAACACCGTATAAATACAAACAAACAAAAAAAAAAACAGATGAAGTATTTATATATTTCTGCATATCCATTCGTACATATGTATTAATAATAACCAAAGTAAAAGAAGTTATCAGCATGAGGATGTGTACAGGGGCATGGAAGGAGCTGGAGGGAGAGTAGCAGGGAGTCACTGGGGGAAGGAGAAGGATGGGGGGAAAGTGATGTAATCCTTTTACCATAAAATTATATCTTAAATTTTTTCCTGATGCATGAGCGGTCTTTTTGGAGCCCACTACCTATGATGAAACACCTCATGCAGCCCTGAGGCATGATTCAAGACTTGGACTTGAATTTACTGGATGTGCCTCCCCATGGGAGGCCTTGCCCTCTTGTGGGGGAGAGTGAGGAGTGGGTTGGGAGGGTGAGGCTGGGGGTGAGGAGGAGGGAAGGGGGGATCTTTGATTGGTGTATAAAAATGAATGAAAAAAATTTCTTAATTAAAAAAATTTAAGTTAAATTCAAAACATTCACAGTGGTTTTCCTTGATGGCTAAGCTGTTGAATATTTTAAATACAAAAATAATCTAAATATTTAAAATACATTCCTCAGACATTTATGTTTCTTCTTTTGAGTGCTCTCTGTAAGTTCTGTCATCCATTTTTTTAACTTAAAAAATGTATATGATATATTTTTGATTATGTTCCCCCCCAACTCATGTCAGATCCTCCCCACCCCCCTACCCACCCAACATCATGTTCCTTTCCGTGGTCCATTTTTATTCGGGTTATTAATTTTCTTGGAGTTTAGGGTTTTTTAAGTTCTTTCTATGGTCTATTTACTGGTCTTTTGTTAGATTGTATAGCTGGAAAACACCTTTTTCCTTTCCTTCCCAACTTGCTATTAATCATGGCATTTCATATTAGCAGTAATAACCCTAAATAAGAGAACTGGTTACCTCCAACACTTCAAACTCTAAATGACTATTTAATACTATTCTCAATTTAAAGTCCAACGTTCATAGAAATTGAAGGTAAAAGCCTGTTGCTGAAAACACAACAGTCTTGAGTCATAGGGTATGGAGAAACGAAGCTGGTACTGACTTTGAAGCTTCATCCCTACTGGTTAGCTTTCATATTGATGGAGGTACCATGCAGGCTAGTACAGTAGAAGACCAATCATCAGCTGTGGCCTCCATGAGTAACAATAATGACTGACCTGACAAAATATGTTCATTTGATTGATCCACAGTGACATAAATCTTGTGACAATAGCCAACTATTCTCTTATTTGATTTGAGGCCTGATTCACAAGGTGGAACTCATACTGGTACTGTTAACCAGGCCAGGAATTCATAGCTAGGTAGATCATAGGCCCTAGTAGAAAACGTCTTCCAACTGTTTGGCTAAGTGGACGTAATATTGAATTTTCCTCTAAATATTTATCATTATACCTATCAATTACTATGTTCTCAAACTTTGTCAGAGAAACTTCTTTATTGCAATAGATCAAAATTAATATGGATGCTCACAACTTTTTTGGAGAATATGAGATTGTAGAATGCTCATCCCTAAGTAGGACATCTATATCACCAATCATCCTCCCAAGAAAAAGGGGACAAAAGACTGAAATGGCCAACAGTTTTAGAGAGAGGCTATAAGAAAATGTTATCCAGACAAGATAGGGCACACAAGAACTCATAGCTGCTGTGGCTGTGTTCATGTGACCTGCACAATGTCAAGCCTGAAGAAATTACAGCACAAAGCTCCCCCTTACTTGAGGAACTACCAGTGACTGATGGCTACTGGGGAATTGAGAGGCCTGGCCCCAGCAGAAAGCTCTACACTGACTCAGACCCCGGCAGCACTGAATGGACTCAGTAGGTTAGAGAGAACATGAAGCTGGGAAGGAAACGTGGTGCTGGGGTATAGGAGGAATTAGAGGGAAGGTACAGGGGTGAGTTTGATCCAAACACATTTTATACAAGTATGAAATGGTTAAAAATAGGATTGGTCCTACTCTGCTGATAAGGAGGGAGACTTAGGTTAAATTGAAATGCTTTTAGCTGTGAAACCACTTCAAATAGGATATTTGCATTATTAAAAAAATTCATGTTTAGAAAAAAACTTTCAAAAGGTTAATAAATACTTCAAGAAGTTACAAAAATGAGTAGTAATGTTGATGATAGTTATCAAGGTTAATTTTTAGAGACTTTTCTTGGATTTTGAGCAATGATTGAAAATAAATGAATCTGAAGATACATCAAAGAGCATAAACTAACATGAAATCCTCTGCCTGTGTGTTTATATCAGCTAAAGTATATAAAATCATCCTATGATCAGTGGAGTCCCGTGAGCAAGCATGCATGAAAGATGGGAATGTAGACAAAATAAGATATAATGTTAAAAACAAATCTTGGCATTCTGTTGCAAGCAAGAACAGGTATGAAGAATTTGTTTTGAAGGAGACAGTTACCATGAGGTTACATGTAGAGACACATGTCTGGCTTGGGTCCTCCAGTGGTGACAGCTGAGCCTTATGGAAATATGCATGAGTGACCACCTAGACTGGGGCCATAAAAAAGGAAAATGTAAGGTATTATTCTAACAAAAAGGCTAAGTGGAAAGTACATATTAACGTGGCAGGCTGTGACTGTAACGTTGAGGGGTGGGGAAATAGGAGTAAAAACACAAATAAGAGTTTAAGAAAAAAATAAACATAAATTTGTATTTGGTACTGAATTTACTGGGTACGAAAGGAGCAGGAACTGCACTGATTGCCTGCATAGTTCTCACTGTTAGGAAAGAAGAAGCATTATCCTGGGAAACAGAACGTACCCTGGGCATTATCTCTAATATAGCCACCCAACCGTGGGTTCTGTCGTGGACCTACTGAGGGGAAGGATGTTCCTCTGTGCAGGACATCTTATGAGTGCTTACTTAAAGCTGTTTCCTGCAGTAGTGCCACATGCAGCTACAATGTGTCAACTTTTAGGACCATATGGGCCCAGAGTGCATTCTCGGGTGACCTGAGTAATTAATGAATGAAATCTAGAAGGGTGGAGTCAGCTTGACCTTCTGCAGTTGTCCATAATAGTAACATATATCAAGTGCTCCTTGAATGATTCTAAACATATGCTCTTTGGTGGAGACTGACCCTAAATTAAGCAAATCTGCCCATTGGTCCTAAGCTCCTTTTTCCTTGATATAGCATCTTAAAAGATGATTATGTTATTCCAGGAAATAACCTAAGATCACCTAGATAATCTCCTTAGAAAGTGAGATCTATGCTTCTTTCATCTTGGTTTCCAGTCATCTCTTCCCTTTCCCATGTCCCCTTCTGAGGACCAGCAGTAAACCTTGTAAACCTACAGTGAAAGAATCTTGCCGTAGAGTCTCATCCAGCGATTGAGCTGTGACCTGCTTCCCTCGCTTAAGCTGAAAAATTACGTTCTTTCTTGTGTGAATCTGAATCTAAAATGATGGATTTGGGATGAGGACCTGAGAATGCGGGGTGGTGCTGAGGACAAGGCATCCTTCATGGTTGAACAAAGGCAGGAATGCTTGAGGAATGTAAAGCCTCAGGCATAACTGGTTCGAGAGAAAGACCAAAAGCTAACGACCAAAGAAAAAAAGAAAGAGTGAGCAAAGGAGAGGGAAATACATTGTGCTGCATTAGTCTATTCAGACTGTACTAATAAATAATAATAAAATGTGAAGTCTAATACAGACTTTACAAGAGCATAAACATGTCATGCAGTTTTAAATCCAGAGACTCCGAGGGGAGGGGAGGACAGTCAGGAGTTAGTATGGGCACTCTTCTGAGTATGAGATACTAACTTCTCAAGGGATCTCTCTGGAGACTTTCTTTTTATGGGCACTAAGCCCACTGATTATGGTGTTTATGACTTCACCACCTCCCAAAGGCACCATCTCCTAACATCATCACCTAGGGGTAAGAATTCCTAACATGTCATTTTTTTTCCAGTGGGAGACACTAACAGACCATAACATCTAATGATCTATGAGCTGCATAAAGTCCACATCCACCCTTCCACTCCTTCATTCAAGTTTTACAGAGTCAGGGAGTTGGTTCAACATTGTTAAGCCTTGGAAAACATCCAAGGAAAAAAGGTGAAAATGAGCCGGGCGGTGGTAGCACACACCTTTAATCTCAGCACTCGGGAGGCAGAGCCAGGCGGATCTCAGTGAGTTCGAGGCCAGCCTGGGCTACCAAGTGAGTGTGAGTTCCAGGAAAGGCGCAAAGCTACACAGAGAAACCCTGTCTCGAAAAAGCAACAACAAAAAAAAAAAGGTGAAAATGGATCAGGTTTGTGAAAACAAGCTGGCACAGTGAAGGAACTGGAAAGAGATCATCGGGAAATGATGCAAGGGTAGCTTAGGCCTTAGTCTCAGAGTCTCGGGCCCTAAGACATAGCCCCTACTTTCTTTACATTGATCCCATAGGCGCACTTATAAACCAGTTTGCAAAGCTCATATAGAACACATATTTTTGAAAATCAAGTTTTCTCCTCACTGGAGTATTATCATGGGGTTAGCAAAATTGAAAAACGTAAATCCCTGAGTATAGAAAGGTATCACCATTGCCTTATAGCAATAAAAAGTTAGGTGGGAGACAGAACGGGAGAAAGGCTAAAATGAGAAGCCAATACCCAAGGACAGGAGGAAGCTAAGGGAGATTGGTCCATCTCTCTGTGACGTCCTCATCAAGCATATCTATAATCCTCAAGTTCACTCTTGCGGATATATGGGCTTGGTCAATGTCCTTATTCTTTTCTCAGCTTTTTAGAATCTATGAAACTCAATGTGTTTGGTGGTATTCTCAATAGCTGACCCAGAAAGGAGGCTTCTAAAGTGATCTCTAAATAGATGTATGATATTTGATTCCTACATTTAGTTCCTACATTTGAGAGAGAGAGAGAGAGAGAGAGAGAGAGAGAGAGAGAGAGAGAGAGAGAGAGAGAGAGTTTCAACTTCTGTAGTTTTGGGATTGTGGGCAGTTAGTTCTGTTGGGCCCCTTCATTGTCCTGCTCCTTCCTCTTGCTATGGTGACATGCACTCTGAGGACACTTGAGAAAGTACAGTGTGAAAGAAGAGAAGGGGAGCAACAGTTTTTCAGAGTCTTAAAATCTGACTGTACTTGAGAAATTTAATTAACAAAAAAAATTGGCAGCAAATGTATACATTTGATTATGTTTCACGTTTTTAACATAAATGCCACATTAAACTAGTTACTGGGGATGTTTAAATATCTAAAGCTTGCATAGGTTTCAGGAAATTCTCATTGAAATTATATAAGCATAAAAGATATGTCACATCCTAAAATATATAAAATAATACTATTAACAGAAAATAAAGATTGTTCCACCTCTCATCCCTGTGGTGGTATTGTGTTCCCCAAAATATTGTGCATGCTAATAAATTTATCAGGGGTCAGAGAAGAGAACAGCCACAATATTAAACATAGAGGATAGGCAGTGGTAGCACACGCCTTTAATCCTAGCATTCCAGAGGCAGAAATCCCTCTGGATCTCTATGAATTCAAGGCCACATTGGAAACAGCCAAGCATGGTGACTCACACCTTTAATCCCAGAAGTGAGCCTTTAATCCCAGGGAGTGATGGCAGAAGGCAGAAAGATATATAAGTCATGAAGACCAGGAACTAGAAGCATTTGGCTGGTTAAGCTTTTAGACTTTTGAGTAGCACAGTTCAGCTGAGATAGATTCTGGATGAAGACTGAGAGTCTTCCAGTCTGAGGAAACAGGATCAGCTGAGGAACTGGCAAGGTGAGGTAGCTGTGGCTTGTTCTGCTTCTCTGATCTTCCAGCATTCACCCCAATAACTGGACCCAGGTTTGATTTTATTCATAAGAACTTTGAAGATTCCTGCTACACATCCCCCAAATTAATAGTGAATGTTGCTCAAGTCAACTACTCTAATACCACAAGGAAACTTAATATGCAGTGGGGTCTTAAAGATACACAAACAATGTTGGCTGGTGCTGGTGCTCCGGTTAACGTCAAGAACTTGACCATAAGAACTTATTGCTGAGTCACCACATAGTGTGTGCCTAGAACATGGAGAAAACAGGCTGGCAGTCACCTGGAAGCTTCATCCCTACTGACTAGCTTTCATAGTTCTGGAAGAAGCGATGCATATTCTTGGAGGTAAAGCAATCATCCGTCATAACCAGCTGTGAATCCCATGAGCTGCAGCAATACCCAGACTTACAAGACATGACACTGGTGTAAAAGTGTCAAAAGTGTCATGGGAGTAACCAGCCATTTTCCATTTGTAGCAGGAATCTTAGCAGGTCTTATTAATAAAATCAAGCCTGATACCAGTTATTGGGGTGAATGCTGGAAGATCAGAGAAGCAGAACAAGCCACAGCTACCTCACCTCGCCAGTTCCTCAGCTGATCCTGCTTCCTCAGACTGGAAGCCTCCGTGTCCTCATCGGAATGAATCTCAGCTGAACTGCCACTCAAAAGCCTAAAAGCTTAACCAGCCCTAGTTCCTGGTCCTCACGCCTTATATACCTTTCTGCTTTCTGCCATCACTTCCTGGCATTAAAGGTGTGAGTCACTATGCTTGGCTGTTTCCAGTGTGGCTTTGAACTCACAGAGATCCAGACAGATCTCTGCCTCTGGAATGCTAGGATTAAAGGCGTGTGCTAACACTGCCTAACCTCTATGTTTAGTATTATGGCTATTCTATCCTCTGACCCCCAGATAACTTTATTGGGGTGCACAATATATCAACCACATCCATTTATATTTAAGTGCCTTTCCAAAAGGTAAAACCCATACCTGGCACCAATATCAGGCCAAGAACCTATAGCTAGACCAATCATAGACCCTAGGAGAGAACCTACTACTTTTAATCTGCTGAATGTTAAACTAACCTTTAATGTACTGTTAAACTAACCCTTAATCAACCCCTAGGCAAACCTTTTATTATTACTCCTAGACTGAGGTCTCATGCTTTCTCAACTCCTGCCAGAGAAGTTTCTATCTGTAGTAGATGGTGAATAACAGAGACCCACAACGGGGCAAGATGCCCAGAGTAAGAGTCAGTAGAGCGCTCAGCCCTACAGGTAACGTTTACTTTATATAAACTTTATCCTCGAGCCAAGACTCAGAGGTTGTTATAGAAGAAGAGGCAAAGATAGGTAAGAGCTAGAAGTGGTGGATGAATACAAATCAGCGGCGTCTTCTGGACACAGCAATGCTGCTGCACGTGTAAATTGACATCAGCTGTGGCAGCATGCACGCAACCTCTGCAAGCCCCAAACAGATGCCATCCCAGCATGGAGAAGGGATTTGCTCATGAAGTTTCGTGACTAGTCCAGGAGCTATGACCATTCTAAGCAGCTGCAGAGAGGAAGGTCTGCTTTCTCCAAATGTGTAGTCTTGATAAATCAACCACACTCCAGTGGCCAGCCAGACATCCCTTGATGGGAAAAAGCAAGGAGAAAGGACAGAGCATTAGATGCAATGGAAAGGAAGAGTGAACCTGGGAAAGTTAACCCAGGCCAAATTCCAGCATGGAAAGGGGAAGTAGACAGGAAGTGCCAACAGCAGTTAAGGAGCTATTGGCAATCAGTAGCTGCTGAAAGAAATAGAGTTACTTTATTTAAGAATATGGCCACTGGTAAGCCAATCACCCTCTAGTAGATGGCCACACATCCGAGAATATTTGGCAGCATAAGTTGGACTTGATATATTTAAAAAAAAGACACAAAGTTGGATGGGTAGGGAAGGTAGAGTAGATATGGGAGTAGTTGAAGGAGGGTATGAACTTATGAAAACACATATTGTATTCAATTCTCAAAGAACTAATTTTAAAAATCACTGAAAAATATATAAATTAAAAATAATACCCAGGCGATGGTGATGCACACCTTTAATCCCAGCACTCAGGGAGGCAGAGGCAGGTGGATCTCTGTGAGTTCAAGGCCAACCTGATCTACAGAGTGAGTTTCAGGACAGACAGGGCTATACCGTGTCTCAAAAAAAAAAAAAAAGAAAAGAAAAAAAAAGGATTGGCATGCATTAACTTACAATTCTCTGGACAGGAAATCCTATTAAAAGTGATGAAGCAGAAAGAGCTTTTGTGTTGTCTCCTATATCACACATACAGAGTAATAAATCAGGTGTTTCTACAGGAATTCTGTTCACACATCTGTCAGTCAGCCTGACTCTAAAGGTTGTACATGAGGAGACTTCCCTGAGTTTGTTTTAGCTAGTCACTGAAGTCAGAGCAGCAGGCGAATAAGAATGGAAGGTCTCTCTGGAGTTCTACACATAAAAGTCTCCAAACGCCACCAAATGATGTGAACTGGAGCAAACAGCAACACTAGCACTAGCAAGAGGACACCAGTCAGGAGGACAGGAATTAAATTCTGTCTCTGAAGGGAGAAATGATAAGGTCTCCACAGAAAGGACAGTAAAAAACTGGTATGAAGTGTGGTTCATTTAAAAAAAAAAAATCTACCAGGTAATAGGGGAGGCTCATTGAGTGGGACTAGACCCTCAAGAAGTGTCACCAAGAAACACCAGGAGACTTGGTACTACATGGTCCGTGTCCAACACGTTACACATTATATATAATATTACATAGAGAGAGAGCTTTCTTATGTGTGCACGTATAGAAGCAAGTGAGTCTCCAAGGCACTAACTCTTATAAAGCTAAGAAATGCAGAAGGCAGACCATCAATTAGACACAAGATCACAGGCAAATCAACATCCTGAAAAAGCACAACCAATCAGATTTCTTCCGACAAGTAAATGGCAAGAAAAATAAGAATTAAGTTAGAGTGGCCAGAATTGGAGAAGGAAAAACAAAACTGTCTTATTTGCACATAAAATAACTCCCTGCATAGATAGAATGGTCTAATAGAATCTAACTACAAAGTATTATGAGTAATATGTGCTAGGTAGAATAGCAATAGAAAAATGGCATTTCTTTACAAAGCAATAAGAAGAAAATCTAATTAAGAATGCCCTTTACCATGGCAACAAAGATGCAGTATCTAAGAAGATAATCAAATAACACTTGGCTAAGAACTCAATATAACTTTCAAAAGACCAAAAAAGAAGAAGAAAATAACTACAAAAAGGTATTAGCTTGACATATTTATATTTTTACTTTTTATTGTATTTTATTTATTTGGTGTGTGTGTGTACAGGCTTGTATCTGTACACACTTACATACATAAACACACACACACACACACACACACACACACACACACAGTTGCAGTGGAAACCAGGGGACAACTTGCAGGAGTTGGTTCTCCCATTCCACCTTGTGGGTGACTGTACTGAACTCCGGCCATCAGACTTGGTGGCAAAGGCCTTTACCCCTGCCACTTTTGGTCATCCCATGTTGACATATTTAAAATGAAATTTAAGCATATCAGTAATCTTAAAATATGTAGCAAAGACATTTCAAATCAAATGAGAACCAAAATGTGAACAGATTTATTTGAGAAAGAATCTGAAAGAGACTATAGAAGGCCGAGGTACTCCTAAGGAAGGTGGGACAGGTAGTCGGGTGCGCTAAGCAATGAGAGCGGAGAAAAACAACATTGGAGAGGACAATGAGATAGAAAGTCAGAAGCTCAGTGTGAGACTTCCACACAGCAGTAAATCCAGCTGACAGAGGAATGGTGCACAGCAGAGAGCATGCAAGGGATGGCACTCCACGTGGAGAAGCAAGGGATCAGCCTTTCTTTTGCCACTCACTACAGCAAAGATTGAACATGCATAATTTAATAAAAGGAAACAAATAAGAGAACATTTTATGTTCATGGTTTTAAGATTGCTTATATGACAGTGAATATGCAATAACCATAAATTAA
The DNA here is from genome assembly GCA_902168325.1 of Peromyscus nudipes. Lineage (NCBI taxonomy): Eukaryota > Metazoa > Chordata > Mammalia > Rodentia > Cricetidae > Peromyscus > Peromyscus nudipes. The sequence goes on from CABHPH010162588.1 coordinate 23,868, forward strand.
GCTTTGATTACAGTAGTAAAAAATGAAATATGTTTTCAGGTTGTAACACTATAAAAGAGAATGAACAACAGGATGTCTTTTGACGACGTCAAAGAGAAGCAGCTGATTCAGATCAGTGTTTGGAAGGTATAAAATAGTGTAAATCATATGGAGAAGCACACGTACACACAGAATTAGCAAAACAGATGAAAACACTGAGAAGTGACACTTCACCCTGACCAAATGTGTACGAATTTCCAGAGACTAATTAGCAGTCTGAAAAGACAGGTTAGAACACCAGTTTATAGGAATTTAGCAGATAAAACAACAACACTCACAGGGGCTCAGGCTCGAGCTCGCGCGCGCACATACACACACACACACACACACACACACACACACACACACACACATACATGCAATGTCACTTTGCCACATTCTAGATTGAAGTGCAAATTACTTTAACTATTTAAAAAATAATTTTGAATTCTCTTTAAAAATAAGGAGTTTCTGCTTTATGACTGAAAGATTTTTATTTCTAATTGTATTTTAATTTTAAAAATATGAAGAGTGAGACAGAGGGAGGAAGCCAGGAAGGAGGGAAGGAAAATAATACCTCTATATACTGAGTTCTTATAAACAAATATTCAGGGTAGCATGTTTGTAAAAATCTTTAAAACACTGAAACTCCATAAATCAGGAAGACAGAAAATAAACTATAGTGTTTTCATTGTATGAGTAATATAAATTGTCAATGAAATTAGGTTCTATAACAGATCTCATACCATGCATAGATGTGCATGTGCATACACACACACACACACACACACACACACACACACACACACACACACACGCAAGCACATATGTACACACACACTGGGGGCTTTCCTCCACCCTCATTGCCACCTGTCTTTACCAACATTTTAACTAAGTGTTTAGGTAACCAAAAATTAGCAGATCATTGTGCGAAGAGTTTTGTCAAGAGCGAGAAAGAACTGAAGTACTCAGTGCCTCAATGCATGCTGGAGAGGAATGCACAGTACACTTCCATTCACAAACTGTGAATCTGCAAAACCCATAGGAACTGTCCTCGGGTGGACAGGAGTTGTGACAGTAAAATGATCGGGAATGGGCACAGGAGAATGAAAAGACATCACGACACATCCAGTAAGCAAGGAATGTGTGATTACATCATTGACACCCTCTACACAATATATTTCTAGACACTTAGAGACAAATGCTGAGATGAATGAATAGGTACTTTAACAGAGATACATTTTTACAACAAGAGATAACCAGAGATGTCATCATAATGATGTTAATTATGCTTAATATAAAATATGTAACTTTAAAGATTGGAAAACTTCAAATGAAAGTCTTATCATTCAAATAAGCAAAAATTTTCTAAGTAAGTTCTCTGCAATTATCATATGAAATTAGATAAATGTCATGTGTTTTTGTTTTTCTTTTTTAACCTCTACTTGAGATAGACAAAAACTTTTTCCTTTTGGTTAGAAGAAAAAAGAGGGCAATGCCAATTCCATCATAATTAGCAATGCATTCTGGTGAAATATAGCAAAACACTTCTAAACCAATTATTAGTATTAAATCTGTAGAATAAGGCATCTTTCCATCCACATCTCAAATGATATGTAATACTGTAATTTCCAAGCAAATACATATTGCTTATATTTCTTTCTACTCTGAAAGTTTTTATACTTTATAGGAATGCTTTTATTCTGTGAGAATAAGTGTTTACCTTCAAAAGACAAGTCACTTCAGAATGTCAAGAACCAATCTTCAGCAATAGGATTATGATATGACAGACAAGAAAGAAAAGAGACAGGGAATTTCTGAAATTCATTGACCATCCAGTTGTAAAGATAAAACATGTATTCTGATATGATATCAATTAAAAAGATTCTTAGATGTAGTAGAAAATATAGTCTTTTTAAAATTTAGAAATTATGTTCTTATTTGAAATACAAGGTTCATACATTAGATGATGTAATGTATTTCTTCACAAATTTTTTACAAGAATTTCTTACCAAAAATCTTCTTAGCAATACACATTCTATGAATATATATATATACACATATATATGTATACATATATGTATATATATAGATGTATATAGATGATTAAGTAGAGGATAAACTCAAATCATATATATAATTATGCACATGATAAACTGTAAATATGAAGCAACAAAATGTGTAATATTTTCAAAGTAAAATTAAATGCACAATTAATTGTAATATTTATTGACTTTGATGTCAAAATTCTGAGCAGTCCTTGAAGACATGAACAAATAACAGATACTTACACTCATTTCAAATGTAAAGGCTATGTTTAGTCTGATTTTTCATGTTTTTCTACATTTTAATTCAAATAGAAATATATCATTTTTTTCCTTCCCTTTCCTCCTTCCAGCCTCTCCCAGGTCTCCTGACTCCAACCCTTTCCATACTCCCCCTAAAACCTCAAATTGATAACCTCTTTGATTACTATTATTACCTAAATAACTATGTAAGCACAGATACATGAATAAGCCCCCGAGTCCACGTTTGTTGTTTGTGTGTACACGGTTTCAGGGCTGTCCGTTTTATACGAGTCCCCAATAAGAGGCTCGTCCATGGGAAATATTAATTCTCCCTCTCTCAGTCATCTTTAGTTGCTTTTAGTCCTTTGTCTAGGAATAGGATCCCATGAAAATGTCCCCCTTCTGTGTTCGCGTATCTATTGATATCGCCATTTGGTCCTCTTTTTGCAGCCATTTCTAGTAGAGACTGTTTCAAAAGACTCATCAGTGTTCTGACTCTTCACATAAGCAGACAGCCATACCCATTATTAACTAGTAGACCTAAGTGAAGATGGTTTTCTACTTCAAATAAAATCACTGGAAAGATAATATTTTAAGAATAATTTTTTTCTGAAAGAACCAGAATTTATTGAATTAGAAAATCAGCATTTTTCATTGACACAGAAAAAAATGAAAAACGAGAGTAAAAAGGTACAGTAAATAGAGTTGAATGTGTGTACTTAACTTGAATTACAGGCAGGCAGCTGTGGAGATGAACATAAACAATGTGCGAGTTTAATTGCAGTTCTTTCCAGAAAGCAAGCTTCAAGATGCAACGGTGTGGACTTGTACTTTGACGGAGCACCACCCTCGTGGAAATTGGACAATGACATGAAAATAGCTGACCTGGGCAGGATACTGGTTTGGTTTACTGTCATAAGTATTGACAATAATGGTTCTTTGACTATCTCACAATTTCACAGAGGGATCTTGCCTTCCTGATACCAGGCTTAGAAAATCCCCAGTCCTCTACCATCTCAGATTTATCTCTTGGTCCTGTCAAGATAGGTTTTTTTTTGGGGGGGGAGTGGGGAAGTGTTACATAGATATACAGATAGATATATTCAAGTCTGAGACTTATTGGACACAAGAGAAGTAAAATCTTTCCTATGTGGAGCAGGTCACTAAGCCGTCAAGGACACTGCAGGAAAGATGTTTCCACAGATTTCAGCAGCTTCACTGACCTAGAGATATCAAATGAGAGTCACTCAGGGATGGCAGTCACTATACTGTAGTACAGGAACGGTGAATATGGTTAATGTTCACATGTTTGTCTACGATGTACCTCTCTCTCTCACTCAGCAAACCTCTTCCACCTTTCTCAATAAGTGATATGAAAAATAAAGTGTCACTTAACATGTTCCGTACCCTTCCCTTTCCAAGTCTCTCTCTCTCTCTCTCTCTCTCTCTCTCTCTCTCTCTTTCAGATAGTATTTAGCAGAGATTGCCTTCATTTCTCTCTCTGTTCCTCTCTTTCCACTTCTTTTTCCTTATCTCTCTCCCTGCCAATTTCATCCTAGCTCTGTGAAAATTCTATCTCTGTAGCTGAGTTACTTTTTAAAAGCATTATTATTAACTGCCTATTTAGTTGATGATTAAACAGCCCCCAAGAGTGCAATGAAATGTCTTTTGTCAAGCTGATACTGTTTGACAACACAGATAAATAAAGCAATAATGTGGGGAAAGATATAGAGGTTAATATTTTGACTCAGACAACTTCTTAGAATAAAGCACTTACCATTAAGGAACAACTGAGATAAATGTCATAAAAGAGTACACCAAAGTAAGTCCTGGTCTCTAATTACAGAATACTCATATGTAAAAGTCCAAGAAAAGAAGTACCTGTGCAGAACACTGAGCTAAACACAACTAATGTTCAGGAATCTCATCACTTATTCCTTAAATATTTTTGTCAGAACTTCACCTACAGTCATTTCCTAATTATTTATCAGGTCTTCATGAAACACACTAATAGAACTGTCCCCAGGCAGCTTGAGCTTCATAGACGCTGCAAGAGCTGGAATCTGGCATAGCTTTGAATACTCTCTCCAACACCCTTCATGGAATCCCCAGTGGTGGTGAACAAAATCCAGACCAAAGTTTTAAAGTTCTTTTGCCATAGCTTGGCCGGTATCCCCAAACCATTTACATGTGGTGCATAATCTCATAAAAGTTCATCTTAAAAGTGGTTTTCATTTCTTTGAGAACCACATAGAAATTTCTAGTGTACTTAAATTTCCTTCACGTTTGATGGTTTGAAAGAAAATGGCTCCCTATAGGGAGTGGCACTCTTAGGAAGTGTAGCTTTGTTGGAGGAAGTGTGTCCCTGTGGGGTGGGCTTTGAGGCCCCCTTTGCTCAAGGCACACCAGGTGTGGTACACAGACTTCTTCTGCTGCCTGCAGATCAAGATGTAGAATGCTCAGCTCCTTCTCCAGCACTGTGTCTGCCTACGCACAGCCATGTCCTACCATGATGATAATGGACTAAACTTCTGAAAATATAAACCACCCCAATTAAATGTTTTCCTTTCTAAGAGTTGCTGGGGTCATGGTGTCTCCTCACAGCAATAGAAATTCTAACTAAGACGGTAACTGTTACCAGGGACAGGGTCTGGCTGTGATAGGCCAGACCATGTTTTGTTTGGAGGAATTTGATCTTTAAAAGTTTGGGTTAGGAAAGCAGTGGAATGCTTTAAGTGCTACTTAATGGGCCATACTAGTAGAACCATGGAAGACAGTGATGCTCAGAGTGATTCAAACTGTGGGGGCCTGGATCAAGAAGTTTCAGAAGAGAAACATTTTAGTATGTTGCCTAGAGATCATTCTTGTGACATTTTGGTGAAGATGCTTTTTGCCCTTTTCTGAAAAGTCTTCTTGAGGCTAAAGTGAAGAGATTTGTATTAATTCCATTGGCAGAGGAAATCTCAAAACAGCCTAGTATAAACTCTGTTGTGGTTAGTGGTGTTAACGCTAATGAAGATTTATAATAAAAAGGAGCAGGCTGAGCAAGTAAAAATACAAAATGTACAATTCAAAGAGAAAAGGGAGGACCAGGAAGTGGAATGGAGTTAACTCCTATGTTCAAGGAGATAAACAGATTAAGAAATGGAAAAAGGGAGTGCTGACTGCTGGGGCCTAGCCCCCCCCCCACCCCCCCCACCCCCCCCGTGGGCAGGTCCTACAGATGAGGTAAGGAGTAGGTGAGGGAGGGTTGAGCCAGGCCATTGATAGTGCACCCTGACTGATTAGCAGAGTGTTTCTTTTTACATACAGAATCCAGTAAATAGGGATAGAGTCATGTTGTTCCAAAACATAGATCATATCATTTTTGGTTTTATATATGTGTTTCACTCCCTCTTGCATACCTTTTAGTCATCATTGATAAACCGTGACAAAAACAGTTATCTTTTGCAATCATTATTATTCATCAGCCCCATGACCCAACTTCTAAGGAGCTCTTGTGGTTTCAAGGATGCTAGGCAGAATAAACAGCTGTATCTGATGGGAATGGCAAAAATGGTAAAGCCAGCACAGCTGCTTGACAAAGATCTAGCAAAGCTGAGCCACGTGATGGCTGCCACATCACTTTTGGTTCTGACCTCCATGTGCTGCATGCTTGGGGGTCTTTTAATATTTGTACAGTTTGGGGATATTGGATTGATGGGAAATTTTTTATGAATCATTTATGCCTTCTCCCAGGAATAATGCTTCTAAGCATCCCCAGGAAAGTCCTGAGTGTATCACCCCTCCCACTTTTAGGGAGATATCCTTATCTATTTGAAGGTCTTCCTTATGCCTTGGAGGTTGTAACATGCATAAAGAAGGCAGAGATTTCTTTATGAGTCTCTTAGATATTCTTAAAACATTGGCCCCTGTACTGACTCAGGAACAAGACAATCAGAACAAAGTACAAGTCTCTTCCTATTATACACTCAGGTGATTATTTAGCGTATATAGTAACAAAATTGGATTGGCATTACCTCTGCCCTACACAAGGACTTATATTGATGGTCAAAGAATCATGTGGAAAGATGATAAAAGACCTGTCAGGACTTCGTTTTCTTAGAAAAGTTAATTGTTGCAGAGCGACTGTGGTGTCATATGACCAAGGAAAAAAAGACTATCAGGTAAATAAATTCTATAATTATATATAATATAAACATTGTACTATGCCAGAAATTGAGTAATAACTGAAGTAACTTTGTCCTGAGGATTTTTCTTAGGCACTCTGGCCATTTAGAGTTAATAATACTCTGCTCAGGACACGGCAATCTGCCCAGGCTGGCTTGGAGATCCTGTCTAGTGTCCTTGAAACCATAAGAGCTGCCTAGAAGTGAAGTCATGGGGTTGATGAATAAAAATGATTGTAAAAAAAAAAACTCTGTTTTGCAAAGTTTATCAATGATTACAAAAAGATATGCTAGAGGAAGTGAAACATATCCAAAAACAGAAATGATATGATCTATATTTTGGAACAGCATGAATCTACCCCTACATACTGAATTCTGTATAAATAAAGCAGCACTCTGACTGCTAATCAGTCAGGCTGCAAGATTCTCTCAACCATTGTGCCTGGTTCATCCTTCCCTTGAAGACTCTATCTTCTTTTAGGGACCTGGGCACTGCTGGGGCTGGCCCATAGCAGGTGACCTCAGGGCAAAATCCCACCCAGCTAAGTTTCCAACTTGTGAAAAGAAATTAAAGAAAAACTTCGAGCTATGTGTGGTGAGCCTTTAATCTCAGCACTTGGAAGGCACAGGCTAGCAGATCTCTGAGTTTTAGGCCAGTCTGATCTACAGACCCTGTTTCAGGACAGCCAAGCTTAGGCAGTGAAGGAAACCATGGAAAAAGAAAGCTGGTGAAGATGTAATTGAACAAGGGGGCCATATTCTAGCCCTAGTAAGCAGCAGAACTTGGAAGCTTTGGCCACATGGTTCTGACTTTAGAGTCAAGGATAAAGAAAGGGGTTACAAAATCTTCCTCTGCAACTAAGGAAAATTACTAAGACCAGTCATGTGTCAGGGATGTCCCTTCATGGAGGCCTAGAGAGGCCATTTTGTGAAGCTATGAAGGTGAAGCTATTTTGTGAAGCCTGTATTTCCTTGGAGACCCTAAGATGTTAGAGATACCAGAGCCATGGGATACCTGCTGAGGAGAACTACTAACAGGGATTGGAACCAGCCCAAGAGAAAGAACTATAATGCAGTCAACAGAGCTAAAAGGAGTTGGAGATCTGAAGAGTGTTTTAACATTAGACAGGACAATGCAGACTTTGAAGTTTGCCCAGCTGGTTTTCAGTCTTGTTTTGGTCCAGTATTTCCTCACTATGCTCCCTTCCCTATGTTTTGAAATAATGATATGTATCTTGTACCATTATATGTTGGAAGTATGTGACTTGATATTTGATTTTGATTTTACAGGGGATTATAGTTAAGAGATTGTATGAATCTCAGAAAAGACTTTGAACTTTGGACCTTTAAATAAGTTTGAGACTGTTATAGAATATGGGGACATTTGAAGTTGGACTGAATGCATTTTGTTGTTGGCTGTTTTTGCTCTTTTGAGGGGTCTGCCACCCAGCTTCCAAATAAATCACACATGGAGGCTTATTCTTAGTTACAAATGCTCAGCCTTAGCTTGACTTGTTTCTTGCCAGATTTTCTTGACTTTAAATTGTCCCATGTACCTCTTGCCTCTGGGCTTTTCATTTTCTTACTTTTGTCTGTCTTACTTTCACTCTTACTCTGTGGCTGGCTGCATGGCTGGGTGGCTGGCTAAATGGCCCCTAGCATTCTCCTCTCCTTGTTCTCTTGCTCTTTCTTCTTCTTTTTCCTCCAAGATTTATCTTTCTATTTATTCTCTCTGTCTGCCAGCTCAACCTATCCTTTCTCCTGCCTCACTATTGAATGTTCACCTCTTTATTAGTCCATTCAGGTGTTTTAGACAGGCAAAGTAACACAATTTCAAAGAGTTAAACAAATGCAACATAAAAGAATACAACACATCTTTGCATCATTAAACAAATGCTTGATAGCATAAACAAATGTAACACATATTAAAATAATATTCAACAACATCATTTTTACATCATGATATAACTACAGACTATGGGGACCAGGGAGTGGAATGTGGCGTTTTGAAAGAAAATGGTCCCCATAGAGAATGGCACTGTTAGGAGGTGTGGCTTTGTTGGAGTAGGTATGGCCTTGTTGGAGAAAGTGTGTCACTGTGGGGTGGGCTTTGAGGCCTCCTTTGCTTAAGCTACACCCAATGTTTTAGACAGACTTCTTCTGATACCTGCAGATCAAGATGTAGCAACTCTCAGCTCCTTCTCCAGCACTGTGTCTGCCTGCACACAGCCATGTCCCACCATGATGATAATGGGCTAAACCTCTAAAACTGTAAGCCACCCCAATTAAATGCTTTCCTTTATAAGAGTTGCCATGGAGGCCGGGCAGTGGTGGCACACGCCTTTAATCCCAGCACTCGGGAGGCAGAGGCAGGCAGATCTCTGTGAGTTCGAGGCCAGCCTGGTCTCCAAAGTGAGTTCCAGGAAAGGCGCAAAGCAACACAGAGAAACCCTGTCTCAAAAAAAAAAAAAAAAAAAGAGTTTCCATGGTCATGGTGTCTCTTCACAATAGAAACTCTAAGACAAGGTTCATGAGCATACTAACCAATAAATTTAAAATCCAATCACGGGTAAAACTCAATTACCACACAAAGTAAAACTACTATTTCTACCCCTCCCCCCAATATTACTGCTGGGTTGTTCCTTATTTGTAGTTTGGTTGAATTTTTAACTGTGTGAAATAAGTTAGGAATTGAGGAGATATGGCTTCTCATTGTTCTCTGATGTGACTGTTTCTATTTTGACAAGAATACTCCTTTTTTAACTTGTTCTTTTTCTTTCATCCGGTGACTTACTGACATTTTCTTTGTCATTTTCTTCTTAAGGTGACAGATGTCAGGGAGTCTGGGGTATACTAGAGCCATTCATGATCATTTGACATTAGCCTAAATTTATTTGCATGGGTAGTAGGTAAGACCTAGTTGCCTTTTCTTCTGCATCTCAATTAACTACATGAATCATTTGGTTCAGTTAAATAGTGCACAGGTGGGTCATAAAATAGTCCCAAGTGATATGTCCACTTCAAAGTGGCTATGTAAAAATTCCTGCATATTACTTTTAAAAGAACACTAAAAATAGAAAGAATTCTGAATGTTATAAATATATTTTCAGTTCTATGTTTTTATTCTTTTTGGATTTTTTGGATCTCCTGTATGTAGCCCACATTGGTTTTGAATTCATTATGTAGCAAATGTTAGCTTTGAGTTCATGGTTCTCCTGTCTCAGCCTCCTGAGGGTTAGAATTATGAGTGTGAGCCACCACACACGACTTACTGTTGTTTCAAAGCAATAGAACAATAATAGAAAATGAAATATCTCCGGGGAGGTAGACTTACAATAAACTAGATTATATCCTCAGTTTGTCTTTATTATAAAATTCAAATTTGTACAGAAAAGAAATCTTAATCAGCCATGACCAGGAGTAATTATGTTATTTCTCCCAGAGGTGTATTTTATGGAATTCTAGTACAAATAGTAAACAATATTGTATCTTTAATTTATTGAGAATTCCTGAATAATATTTAATAATGAATTTAAATATCTATTGGTGTTCAAATAATGAATTAAAAAGAAAATTTTATGTTAGAGTGCACACATTTATGGATATATTTATACATATTTTATAATGCATCTTTAAGTAACATAGCTTAAGTACAGTTGGTAGAACTTGTTCTTCTCTTTTAAGATGAAAGTTTGAAATAGAGTAGTGTACATAAGTTTCAAGGTACCCAAGTGTATTATGAGCTGCCATTAGAATGTACAACCACACAAATACTGTTGAAAATCATAAGTTGGATATATATAATGCAATTAAAAGAGACCAAGACTAGAAGCCAAGTTTTATATGAATGGACTGTCATTTAACTTAAAGACATCTCTCTTACTTCATCATCTGGCTTTCCTTTTTACCTTGGAGGCATAGATATCCACAACAACACAATTTAAAATTCAAAACTGAACTAGATGAAATCTATGTTCCCACAATCTCTCCTAAAATGATAATTATGCCATTATACAACTTAAAATGTATTGTAATATATTCTCTTTTTATATAATTATCATTCTTTGACAATTCCATGCATAAGTATACTATATTTAATTCATTTCTACCCCTTCCTCTCCTACCTCAAACTCCTCTATTCCCCCCATGCTGCTGCCCCTCAAACTCATGACCTCTTCTTTTATTATGGCTGTTACATGTACATATATATATACACACACACACATAAACACTCACACAAACATATATACACATGAAATTTACTGACTCCAATTAGTGTTGATTATATGTACATATGCTTAGGACTGATAACATATGAATGTTTGGGACTGGATAACCTATCAGAAGCCTGATAATTTTTGTCCGGGAATTAGTGGGACCTTATAAAATTTCCCCATTCCTGTTGACATGGCAACTGGTATGTTCATTATACAAGTCTTGTTTAGGAAATCATACTGCTGAGGTTTCATGGCTGCATCTTCCTTGCCATGTCTAGAAGACACTATTTAGCAGTAGGCATACTGGTCTTCTTGCTCTTGTAAATCTTCCCATGCTTCTCTTCCATGATGTTTCCTGAGCATTAGGTGTAAGGGTTGTGCTGTGGATATATTAATGTGGTACCCCATGATCATTTCTCTGAACTTTAACGAGTTGTGGATTTGTGTAGGAGCCTCCGTCTGCTGTGAAAATAAGCTTCTGTGATGGGTTTGGAGGTCACATTGTTGTTTGTTTGGGTATATAAATAAAATATAGCCTGATTGCAGAAGATGGCAGGTTCATGCTCCATATCCCCCATCACTAGGAGTCTTTGCTAGGGCCATCCTCATTTATTTCAGGGAGTTTCCACTGCATTAGGTTTCTACATCACTCCCAAATGCCCATAGTTCCAGTCATCTCTTCAAGTACTCTCTCCCTCCATCCCACCCTACTCCAACTTGATCCCTCTTGTTCTCATCTGCATCTGCCCCCAGTCCATCCCCCAAAAGTCTATTGTTTCCTCTTCCTAGGGAGATCCATGCATCCCACTTGAGCCCTCCTATTTAGCATGTTAAATGCTATCTGTGCACACATATAGTTACTCATAGGAAAACACCATAGATATATGAAATGAAATTAGGTTTTCTCATTGTGGAGTTTTATTTCTTTTACTCTTATGTTGAAAAGAATGTGTGACCAGAAAGAAAGGAATTCATAACCATTCTGCACTTAACCACTTAATGTTTCATTCAATATTTGCTTAAGCACTGAGCATTGTATAATATGGCTTATTGTAAGTCAATAATTTTTTCTAAGTCATCTAATATTCTTACAAAGACTAAAATAAGTGATAAAGATATATATATGTAAAACCAACTGAAACTACTTAACTGTCATAAATATACTCAATAATAATTTTAAAGAAAGCTGCTAAGAGAAGTTTGAATGCTGTGAGAAATGAAAAAAAGTGAAATGTTTACTTTTGTGCTGAAAAAAAAATGAAGCGGCTTATTGAATTAGCTCAACATAATGTGATTCTTGGATTACAGTGTCAAAATTACTCTTTATCTCACCAAAAACAAAACAAAACAAAACAAAAAACACAGATTCTCAATGGTTATTTTGATTAGGGCTGAAGCACCATTTGGTTTGAATGTAAAGTGTTCCCAAGGGGTTCATGCTGTAGGATGGTCTGTATGTCAAATTACTCTGATTGGTCAATAAATAAAACACTGATTGGCCAGTGGCTAGGCAGGAAGTATAGGCGGGACTAACAGAGAGGAGAAAAGAACAGGAAGGTGGGAGGAGACACAGCCAGCTGCCGCCAGGACAAGCAGCATGTGAAGATGCCGGTAAGCCACGAGCCACGTGGCAAGGTATAGATTTATAGAAATGGATTAATTTAAGATATAAGGACAGTTAGCAAGAAGCCTGCCACGGCCATACAGTTTGTAAGCAGTATAAGTCTCTGTGTTTACTTGGTTGGGTCTGAGCGGCTGTGGGACTGGCAGGTGAGAGAGATTTGTCCTGACTGTGGGCCAGGCAGGAAAACTCTAGCTACAGGTTCATGTATTTGAACACTTGGTTCAAGGCTCCCAGCCAATTGTATTGTTTTATAAAGTCGGGGAACGTGGGGGACATAGCATCTATCTAGAAGAGAGAGACACTTAGGTGTGGGCATTGATAATTACAGGGAATAAAACTCATTCCCTCTTCCCTGCACTCTTTGCTTCCCCTCTATAGCTCTGTATGACTTCTGTTTTTTGTGCTGCTGCTGCTGACTGCACCACTCCCAATTCAAGACTTCCTTCTCATGATGGTCTCTATCTGCAACCATGAACAAAAATAAACCATGCCTTTGATAAACTGTGCTTTTCAGCCATTTTGCTGTAGCAACAAGAAGAGTAAATAATAAAGCAATTAAATAATGTCAGGCATGCATATGTAATTGATTAGGAAAGGATGTAATTACCTTTAAAAAGTGTTCTTGGTGAACTTAGAAAGAGATCCTCAAAGTAATTTTCACTATTAATAGAATATGCAATAGAATATGCAATGTTAGTGAATCAAGACTTGTCTACTATCAAGTTGTAAAAAGTTTATGAAAATTAATATGAAAAGTATCAAAGATATTTTTGATTTTGTACTTTAGAGAGACATAAGTAATCTTAAGACTTCCAGGTAAGATGTCAAATTAGAACTATCATCTAAGGGAGTGGAGGAACATAGTGAAGAGGAAGGACTCAGCCCAGAAGGACTGGACAGCTGAACCACCGCATCAGCCTGCTTCCACTGAATCCCTGAACTGCCTACCAGCACTTGCTATGTATTTCGGCAAGTTTCTCCAGTGAAGAGATACAGGGAGCCTGATCGGTGCATCCTCTGACACTGAAAATGTCATCGGTGGCATCAACCACAGCCACCCTACCCTGTTGTTCAGTGTGCACTGTCACTACCAGTAAACTGTCATAATAGCGGCATCTGAAAATTCAGAGACAAGATGTGAGATGGTGAAAAGAAAGCACAGACCTCAGACTGGAGCAAAGTGAGCTGGAGTGCACAGCAAAAGTGTGGCCTGGATAGCTGAGTCTTACACAGTCAGCCAGAGAAGACAACTACAACCCCTCCTAATTAACAGAAGCAAGACATAACCACAGACACCAGCTGTGGAACCTACACAGTACGCGGCTGGCAAGTAGAGGTGCTCCAGTGAGCAGCCTTCCACTTCCCATCAGAGAGGGGCCTGTGGAAAGCTTGGTCACTAATTCACTAGAGGAAAGGTTCTAACTTGGGAGGACAGGGGCTTTGGCCTGGAAATTCTGACAGTAGTCTACCCTCACAGAAATCTTGTTAACTTGAAAAGCCACAGTGACATAATTTGTGTGAATTACTGGAGACTGACTGACTGTCTAACTCTTCCACCTGTGGAGACTGGTGCAGTCCAAGGGGAGGGAAATGCCATATCATCCTAGAGAAGAAGAAATAAAGGCTATTACATGACATTGTCAATGTTTTTATTTTTATTTTCTAGATGCTTTGTTTTTTCTATGTATTTTTACTTTTCATTTGTATTTAAAATAGTGTACTTAATTGTTAAACTATCATGTTTCTCTTCATTTTTTAACAGAATACAATATAATAAGATAAAACAAAAAACATCACTTCAAAGTTGGATAAGGTAAACCAAAGGAAAAAGGAGAATGCACAAGAATCAGGGACCCACTCACACATTCAGGAGTCCCACAAAAGTACTAAATTGGAAGCTACAGTATATATGCAGAGGACATGGTGCAGACATGTGCCGGTCCTGTGCTTTCTGCCTCAGTCTCTGTGGCTTCATATGACCTCTGCTCATGTTGATTCAGAGGACCTTGTTCTCCTTGTGTCCTTGATCTCCTCTGGCTCCCACATTCCTTCTGCCTCCTCTTCCCTGGGATTCCCTGAGCTCCCAGGGGAAGGATTTGATGGAAACATCCCATTGAGAGCCTTATGTTCCAAGATCTCAAGGGAAAGAATTCAGGATGTTACATTTTAAAATGATCCAGGAGCAGATAGCACACTTACATAAGCAGACAAAAGAAGTAACAAAATCAACTCAGGACCTCTATCAGATACTTACCAAAGTGAATACCATGGTCAGTAACACAGAGGAGAAATTCAAAAGCACAAAGGAAACATTTGGTAAGGAAATGAAGACACTGAAAAAAAAACCACAAACAAATTCTGGAAATGAAAGAACCAATCAAATAAAATACATGCAGAAAGAACAAGTTTCAGGGATTGGTGACAGAACTTAGACAATAGTGTATTCAGACATATATAAAGAAAAACAAAACAAACAAAAGCAAAAAACAACAACAAAAAACAAGCATGGCCCAAACATCTATGAAGTCTTACATATATAGAGAGACCAAACTTAAGAATCCATGGGGTAGAAGAAGAGGCTGAGAGAACGTCAAAAGGCATAGACAATTATTCATTAAATTGTACTAGAAAATTTCCCAAGCCTCAGAAAGCATTGACATTCAAAAGCAAGATACACATAGAACATGGTATACACGATGGAAGCATCTCTTCGGGGCATATGATAGCCAAGATTTCCCAAATACAATATATGAAAATAACACTAGGTGCTGAGGAAATGCCACATGCTGTAGCAGCATAAAGATCTGAGTCCAGTCCCCAAGACCTATGTTAGAACACTGGTGTTGCAGCTCAAGCCTCTGACCCCAGCACAAAGGTGGGGCAGAGACAGGCAAATCCAAGGGTCTTGCTGGTCACCCAGTGCAGTCGAAATGACAAGTGCCAGGTTCTGTGAGAGATCCTTCCTCAAAAACCAAGATGGATGTGGCTTGAAGAGGACACCCGACAACAACCTCTAACCCACCCACACACGCATGGGCAAGCACACCCAGTACATATGTGTAAACACATCTACAGACACACATGCATTCACACATACTAAACATATACAAATACAGAGGGGGGAATGAGCGAGAAGGGGGAATGGGAGAGGGGAGATAGAAAGAGGAAGGGGGGATACTAAAGCTTGAATTGGAAAAATGCCAGCGTACACACATAAAGACAGAATCATCAAAGTAACATTAGAACTTCACCAGTGACCCTGAAAGCCAGGAAAACATGCAGCTGTATAGATCCAGAGAAGTAAACAGCTGTCCATGGAGAT
Source organism: Peromyscus nudipes (assembly GCA_902168325.1). Taxonomy (NCBI): domain Eukaryota; kingdom Metazoa; phylum Chordata; class Mammalia; order Rodentia; family Cricetidae; genus Peromyscus; species Peromyscus nudipes. The sequence goes on from CABHPH010162588.1 coordinate 39,506, forward strand.
TCTATATCCAGACGCCATATATTGCTTTTTCTTCACTTTGTATTTAGCATGCGAAATTTCAGATTTCCTTTGACATTTTCATACACACTCATCCTTGTCTGAGCCTCCACTCCCCCTTCCTTGTTTCTCCCCTCCACCTCCCTGCATTCTGCCTTCATCTTCAACTTCAACATCTAGTGTACCTACCTCCTTGTACTCTCAGAGGTGTTCTGTAACCTTCCTCACTTCTCTCCATTAAAGCTTTTTTTTTTCCACCTCATCATGGACCCTTTTCTAGTTTCCGGCCTCTATCCACTCTCACTTCCACACGAATATACATATATAAAAGTTAAAAGCTGAAATCTGCATATTCAAGAAAACTAATGTTTGTCTGAGCCTGAGTTACCCTACTTAATGTAATATTTTCCAGTTCCATTCAATATTCTGAAATTCTCATAGTTTTATTTTTTTATGGCTGAATAAACTTCTACTGTGTATATGTGGCACATTCTCTTTATCCATTCATCACTGGTGGACATCTAGACTTATTCCCCTTCCTTGCTGCTGTGAATAACTCAGCGATGAATGAATGTGCAAATGTCTTGGCAACAGGATGGAGATCTTGGGATGCATGCTTAGGAATGGTATAGCTAAGTCATTATGCAGTTTTATTTTTAGTTTTTTTTTTTTTGAGAGCACTCCATATTGATTTCCACAGTAGCTGTACCAGTTGATACTCTTATCACAAGCAGTAAGCTCCTCTATATCCACATCTCCCATTTGTTGTCATTCATTTTCTTAATAACAGCCAACTTAACTGGGCTGAGATGCCATCTCAAAGTATTTTTTTTTAATTTGAGTTGTCCTAATGTCTAGCAACATTAATGACAATATTTTTTGTCATTTGTTTTCTTCATTTTAGAACTGTATAACCAGTTCATCATTCCACTTATTTTTAGCAGTTTTGATTTGAGGATATGTTTAAATTTTCAGTTCTTTATATATTGTAGATATTAACCCTTTGTCAGAAGTATATCTGGGAAACAGTCTCTCACTTTCTACGGGTCCTCTATTTGCCCTCTGTCTTAATTTGCTTTCTATTGTTGTGATGCAAACTGTGACCAAAAGCAATGTGGGGAGAAAAGGTTTATTTGGCTTAAAGTTTTCAGTCCATGATCCAGGAAAACCAAGACAAGAGTTCAAGCAGGTCAGGAACCTGGAGGCAGGAACTGATGCAGAGACCATGGGAGGATTCTGCTTACAGGCTTCCTCAGCCAGCTTTCTTATACCACCAAGGGCTACTGGCTCAGGGATATCACAGCTCTCAGTAGGCTGGGCTCTCCTTCATCAATCATTAATCAAGAAAATGCCCCAGAGACTTGCCTATAGGCAATCTGATATAGACATATATCTTTCTCAACTGGGATTTCCTCTTCCCAGATGATTCCAGCCTGGGTCCAGTTAAGGACAACAAAAAAAGCAACTAACCAGCACCCTCTAATTATCACTTCAAATTGATGGAGAAACAAGAATATTTAAGACAAACTCACTCAGATAATGCATGAAAACCAAGCCATCCATGAAGAAATACTTAAAAAGACTGAGCATGGTGGTGCATGCCTTTAGTCCCAGCACTTGGGAGGCAGAGGTAGACTTGTAACACAGCCACAGCCACACAGAGAAAACGTGTTTTGAAAAAAGAAAAGAAAAGAAAAGAAAGGAAAGAAATGCTTAAAGAAAAACTACATATGTGGAAAAAACCACAATCTCATACATGAAAAAATAAAAAATAATAAATCATGACAAGAATAGATCAGTGGCAAAGATAATTAAAGGAAGCAATTATATTTAGTATCGTGACCCAGCACTTTAGTATTACCAGGGTAGGAAAAGAATGCCTAGCAATAAGCCAACGTTAAAATGGAATGTCAGAGGCTTGTTTCTCAAGTGACTCTAAATGCTTTCAAGTTGAAAATTCAGACTAACCACCACAACATTCTTAGCCATCTGGGAAAAGGCAAATCAAAACGACTTTGATATTGACCCTCACCCCAGTCACAATGACTTTCATCAAAAGAAAAATGACAACAAATGCTGGTGAGGTTGTGGGAAAAGAGGACCCTGAACTGCAGGGAGGAGTATAAAGTACTACAGTTAGAAAACAGGACACATAGACTTTTATATAGATAGATAACATTATGTATCTGTATGGCATGAAATTAGAAGCAAGACTCTCTATAGAAAAGGCTACTAACAGGATACAGGAGGACTGGGAAGAAACAGTAGAGATCATGGGGATGTCAGTTGTGTTAGTTATTTGAAGTCTGATAGAAATATGATAAACCCACTTGGCTCTGTAATGCTTTTAGTTGAGAGATTTTCAATTACTGCTTCTACATCATTGGATGTTATAGGTCTACTTAAATTATTTATTTTATCTTGATTCAGTTTTTCTAGCACATATTTATCTAGAAATTCACCCACTTCTTTTAGATTTTCCTGATTGGTAGAATATACATTTTTTAAGTGGACTTCATGAAACAAACAAACAAACAAATGTTTCAGTGTAGCAAAGGATGGCATCGTTTGAGTGAAGAGGCAGCCTACATAATGGGAACATATCTTCATTAGATATCCATCCGGCAGATAGATAGTATCTGGAATATACAAAGAACTCAGAAAACCAAACATTACTAAAACAACCCAATTTTAAAACTGGGCATGGAACTAAATTGGATTTCTGAAATGATGAAATACAAATGGCTGAGAAACATTTTTTATTTGTTCAACATCCTTAGCCATCAATGATATGCAAATTTAAAATATTCTGAGATTTCATCTTACCCCACTCTGAATGGCTAAGATCCAAAAACAAATGACAACAAATGCTAGCACAAATTAGTGGAAAGGTAAAGAATTATTCACTACTTATGGGAATGTAAATTGGTGCAGCCACTGTGGATCTCAACTAGAAATATATTCAACACATGATCCAGCTATACCACTCTTGGGCATATAAACAAAGGACTTTGTATCTTACTGTAGAGATACTTGCTTCTCCATGTTCATTGCTGCTCAGTTCACAATAGCTGAGAAGTAGAAACAGCCTAAACCTCTATAACCAATAATGAATAATAAAAATGTAGTACATTTACACAATGGAATATTACTCCACTGATAAAAAAAATGTGAAATTCACAGGTATACGGATGGACATGGCAACAATCATTTTGAGTAAGGTAACATATGTTTTGTTAGCTTTGAATCTTTAGATACGTATGTTTCATTCGGAATATCCATAGAGGTCAGAGCCATGGGTGGGATGGAGACCACTGAAGGAGAAAAGTAATCATCACTCTCAACCAGCCGTGTGTAGCTGTGTGGTCGCTACACGAGTGTGTGGGTTCACGCGGATCCGTGGAATGAAGACACAGAGGCATCTTAAGGATGAATCTAGCCTTTCATGGCTGCAGGGGAGTCCAGCCTCGAAGGACTGAAGCACTCTTCCCTTCGCCTAAGGAATATTTATTTACTCTTTCTTACAGTTTAGATAGTTAATTTCTGTACCTTCAAAGCAACCCAAAAGGAGCTCCCAGAGACCAAATGCCAGGTGCAAATTACTTGATTTATCAGATGCCATGGTTTTCCGGGTTTCCTGGACCAAGTTTTGCATGGGCCTTTGATCCTTGGGGGGACTCTCTGATCCTTGACTCTCAAACAAGATTCACATAGGGTGATAAGAGAAACAAAAGGTAAGAGAAAAAAAAAAGGTGTGGTTAAACAAAGGAAGGATTAGGGCTAGGTGCTGCTCTTTGGAGCTAAGCCAGGAGCTCAGCAGGAATGCCACTACAGCCTTGGAAGCTGCAAGCTTCAAAAACAACCAGCCTGGTAAAACATGCCCACTAGTACAATAGTGGCATGTGTGGCATGGAGTAACCAACCACTTTCTGATTATAATTAAGGCTGTCCCCCCAAGCCTTAAGGATTATTATGAAAAGGGGGAGGAAGATTATAAGAGCCATAAGTGGTGGAGGACCACACAAAACAGAATTTTCTAGCCATAGGAGAGCAGTCAACCATATGAACTCAGAGTCGTTGTGACTACATGAACAAGATGTGTACAAGCTCAGCCAGACAAAATCCTAGCTAGCCATGGGTAGGCAAGATATCCCACCTCTAGTTGGGGTGCTACTGGTAAATGATAGCTGCTTTGAGGCCATTAGTTTTCTTTAAGGGCCTGGTCCTTGGTTGGTTGACCACAGTCCAGTGGAAAACACACATACAATAACATATGGAAAACGCAAACTTATCTTGATGTCATTTTTAAAGAAGAGAACACAAAGTTGGGTAGCTAGGGAAGGGGTTGATCCAAGCAGAGTTGGGGAAGAAGGTTGAATATGATCAAAACATGTGAGAAATTCTCAAAGAACAATAAAAAATTGCAAAAACATATAGACTTCCCATGGCCATGAATCAGCTATAACAGCACACAAGGGTGATCAGATAGAAAAAGAGAGAACTATTGTTTTAAGAGCACAACTACAGTCCTAAGCACAATTCTTTTTCATCACATCCCTTTGAACAATTCTTAATCATATGGCTTGCACTCAGTTGTCTACCAGCCTGTAAAATATCTCTGTTGTAGACAGCCATGTATCCAGATACACATCAGAAGAGATGTAAACTTTGATAGAGGATGGCTAATATTCAGCTTCTCCAGAAATACCAGATCCTTTATTCCCCCTTTAATATGTTCTTTATTGTTGTCTTTTCTCACCTGTGTCCCGCTGTCCTTAACTCACAAGGCTTCCCCTGAGTCTTTTTAATGTGTGTGTGTATATATATATATATACCCCATCCTTCTACAGGATTTCTTGTATCCATTTACCAGCAATGTCTAATATCCCTACCTGACAGATGGCCATGTTGACTTCTGCTGTATGTTTCCATGGTTATAAACTTTGTAAAACTATTCACACAAAAATATTCCTATGCATGTGCTTTGAGCTCATGGAGAAATGTCATTAAAAAGTAGGAATTCTCTTAACTCCAAAAATTTATTAAAACATGGCTTCGTAAGGACCCCAGTGGGCTGGAGAGATTATTCAATGGTTAAACACATACTGCTCTTGCAGAGGACCCAAATTCCACTCCCAGCACCTATGTTTTGGACTCTCAACTGCCTGTACCTCGAATTCTAGTAGAATCCAATGACTCTTTTTTTTTAATTTATTTTATTTTATTTTACAATATAATTCAACTTTACATATCAGCCATAGATTCCCCTGTTCTCCCTCCTCCCGTCCCGCCCCCC
>CABHPH010162590.1:0-10886 GCA_902168325.1 Peromyscus nudipes
ATGGAGGACTTTCAACCACTTTCAAATGCTCGTCTACGATGTCGAAAAAGCCTCAAAGTATTTGATAGACTTTCAAGGGTCAAGTTAACGAGTGTTGAGATGATTTTGCCATCTCTCCCCTCCCCTCCCTTCCGTCCCTTTCTCTTTTCCTCCTCTCCTTCCTCATCCTTGTCTGACCCTCCCTCCCTCCCTCCCTTCCCCTTTCTCCCTCCATCTCTTCCTCCCTCCCTCCTTCCCTCCCTTCTCTCTCCCTCCCTCCTTCCCTCCCTCTCTTTCCTCTTCTCTTCCTCCTCTCCTCTTCCCCACTCCCACTATCAGAAATATGTTTAGCTTAAAGTACTTAAAGAGCAGCATTTTGAATGTGTTTGTGAAGGAATGAGTATTTTAAGGTTTCATTTCTGGGAGACTGACATGTTTTGTAAAAAAACTACTATAAAAAATTTGAAAAGCAAAACAACAACCAAACATCCATCCCAACAGCCCCGTTGTCAATGACAATCCAGTGCTTGCCAACATCCCTCAGTTCTGGAAGCCTGGTGCTCACACCTGTCTCCTCAGCATGGTAGCGCACACACCCTCTTCTGTGTCCTGTTGAAATGTCTCTTTGTAACCCAGCGTGTGTCATCTTCAACTCAACACACCCATGGCTTCCTTTCATGCTGTGTCTCGTGGAATCCTTAGCAAAAGGTTTCAGGCTTGGGGTTCAAGGGCAACACTGAAACAGATTATCTTTAATAAGATATTATTAGAAGAGATTATAATGTCATAGACAGACAGCAACTTAGTAGGGGCTCTGAGGAGGGTTCAGGACCACATAGCAGAATGAATGTCATTTATACAATTTAGAGCATTGGTTCTCAACCCTCCTAATACTGCCACCCTTTAATACAGTTCCTCATGTTGAGGTGACCCCCAATGATAGAATATTTTTGCTGCTACTTCATAACTGTAATTTTGCTACTGTTATGAATCGTAATTAAATACCTTGTGTTTTCTGATGGTCTTAGGCAACCCCAATGAAAGGGTTGTTAGACCCCCCTCCCCAAAAGGAGTCGAAACCCACAGTTTGAGACTCACTGCAGAAGGGGGAGGTTTGATGTCACTTAATTGATGAGCAGTCCAAAGTACATGCTTGCAGGGAGAGCCCTTTGCGAGTTAAACTGTCTCCCCAGCCCAAGACCTTCCCTCTTAGTATTATTGTGTTGGCTCCGAGGTTGAAGTGTGTGAGTAGGGAGGGGTCACATACATTCAAGAGATTGCCTTCATGAAGATTCTGATTTTTCACTGTTGTTCTCGTCCGGCTTAGCTTATGGACTTTCATCTTTGTCTTCTTGGCCAAGGAGAGCATCCTAAAGCCTGAGTTTCCTCAGGCATCTTGGAGTGAAATTTAGTCCTTCATTGCAGCAGCTGCCTTGAGATTCCTTGAGCCAATATTCTTCCTCTTCTTGAGCATAGTTTTATTACCAGGGATGGTCCAATCACGAACATGGTTTTATTTAGTAGTATGGATGGTTCAATCACGCCTAGTTTCTTTCCCACTAGACTCTGAATATTTTGGACCCAGAGATGAAGGGATAGGAAGGTGTATCTAATTTGTAAGCTGCTTTTTTTTTTTTTTTAAATCAGAGACAAGCTTTATTGTCACAAGCCTGATTCCCCAGTGAGCAGTTTTGGCTGCAAAATACTTGCTGTGTGTTCTGGGGGAGCTGAATTTGGGGTGTAGCTTCGATTCTGTTACTTTTCTCTTTGCTTTGACAAAATACTGAACAAGAGCTACTTAAGGAAGAAAAGGGGCCATTTTGGCTCACAGCTTTAGGGTGCAGGAGGCTTGGAGACAGGAGTGTGAGGCGGCAAGTCACATTTCACCCTCAGTCAGGAGGCAGAGAGACTAATGATAGTGCTCAGTTTACCTTCTCCTTTTTACTCAGTCCAGAACCACACCCTAGAGGATGGTGCTACCCACGTTCAGGGGGAGTCTTTCCATCTCAACCCAGCTGTGGCCAGAGGTTTGTGTCTGCGGTGAGTCTAAATCCCACCGGGGTGACAGCGGAGATGAAGAGTCAGAGATAAATTCACCCGAGTCTCTCTCTCTCCCCACCCCAGGAAAGTAATAAAGTGCCTGTATTTCTTCAGCTATAAAAAGTTGTGTGGTGAGTCTGAAGCTTTAAAGATCCAGGTAAAAGATGATAGCGGGCCATTTCCCAAATACAGAGAAACGCAAGCGATTCACGCTGCGGGGAAGGAATGCTTTTAACTCCCCTACACTCCTTAGTGAGTCTTGTTCCCATAAGGAAAATTCAATTAGAGGTGATCAGGCAAGATGTCTCCTCGGATCTACAAAGACTTAAACATGGGCTAAAATAACAGGTATTTAAATGCTGGATTCAGTGTGGAGGGACACAGGACTGGGAGAATTAAGACGATGTGGGAAGAGGGTAGAGGGGCCTCTTATTCCAAAGTCTGGTTGAAGTTTCTCACTGGCTGAGAATCAACAATCCCAGCCCAGCGAGGAGTCAGTATTTTCTGTAAAGGTGGCCAGCACAGAGGCAACGGTCCTTTTGCAGAGAGACTATTTTCAAATCACTGTTGAAATAGCAACTAACCCTGGTTAAGGCTTGACCATACAGAACCTTCAACTGCAGCCTGACTCCTTTCCCGGATGTAGAGCTGAGATTCTCAGGAAACCTCACAGTCTAAGCAATTGTTACAGCAAGACACGGCAACTCCCTCTGCAACCCTTAGGACCCTGAGATTTCCCTTAGTAGCTGTCTTCCCACCCGGTGGACACCAGAGACCACCCGATGATCGCATCTACCAAAAAAAGGTTCCTTAGCAGCCCTTTGAGGCGTCACTTCAGAAGCCACTGAAGTCATATGTGAAAGACACTCAACTGGAATTCTCTCTTGGGAAGCCCACACCCATGCTTGGTTGGGTGTGTGGAACTCACCTTATCCTGTTCTGTTAACCCCCATGCTACATTAGACTACCTTCACAGTAGTTCCAGCTGTACTTCATACTGACTTGCCATGAAGTTAATTAATTAATTAATTCTTTCTTTTTTTGTGTGATGAAATTAAGAATCCCATCTCTCTGAAAGAGCTCCCTAAGCTGCTATGAGAGGCAGCCTGGAGCTATGTTATGGCTCCTGTCCTGCTGTTGTTGGTAGTGGTATCGAAGATAATACCACTCAGAAATCGCCACCCAGAGTGCCAGGGCGGCTTTCCTTTTGCTTCAAATAACATCTATTGGTTGTGTATGTGGGTACATACAGGCCACCGCATGTGTGCTGGAATCAGAGGACAACTTGGGAGACTCGCTTCTCTCCTTCCACCGTGTGGGGGGCTGGGGATTGAACTCAGGCCATCAAGCTTGGTGGCAAGCACCTTTAATTGCCAAACCATCTCATCAGTCCCACAGTGGACTTCTCTTCCCTTCACAAGTGTGTCCAGTGGGTGTGCAAGCCAGGCATGGCTACATGGCCGTCTGCGAAGTTCACACTTGAGACCGTCACAATCAAGTTTTTTAAAAATGGTAACCACCCGCCACTTCATAATGTTTTGAGTCACTCTATAATTTTGTGATCGACTGTTATCCAGAACTACACACAGCCTGCAAAATGCAGGTTAGCCCATACTCCTGTGACCATGACACATGACTCCAAGAGTCAGATCTGGGCTTCATTTCTACACCATCTTAATTCCTACATCTGGTTCTCGATCGTTCTAAAAATTAGCTTGGAGGACAGAAGAGCATGCAAGGAAAGGGTTCTTGTTTTCCTTTAATGTGTGTGGCATGACTTTTCTTGGGGAGAAATGGACAAACATCCATTCACGCTAGGCACGGCACGGTGATATACGAGACTAAGGATTGCAATGCAAGCCCAGCTTGTGAGCCAGTGAGTTTATTGGGGTCACTTACAGGAGCAAGGATGAGGATTGACTTCATAGGAGTGTGGGTGACTCAGAAATAGCTGCCTCACCTCAAGGTCCCACCCACCACGGGTGACAACTTCTTGGAGTGCCTCCCCCAGTTAGCCTTCCTGCTCTTAGACACCCCAGCATCTCCCAAGACCATGTGCAGCCAGGGTGCAGGAAGGAATAATGGTAGGAACCCCAACTGAGGGTCCTGTGACTAGCCTTCCTCTCTTTACACTAGCCATCCCATTACCATTACCTTAGCAACCACTCTTTTACTGTGCTTATATTGTTACCACGACTATGGGCCACGCATCGTGTAGGTATCGTGGCAGCCTGTGATGGCCAGTGCTCATGTCACACCTGAAGAAAACTGCGTTACATGATCCATTGAAGGTGTATCCCTGATAATCATCAAAAGCATACCTTCTCTGTATTAGGGCCCTGCCATTAATTTTTAAATGTAACTAATTAGGACGGGCGGCGGTGGCACACGCCTTTAATCCCAGCACTCAGGAGGCAGAGCCAGGCAGATCTCTGTGAGTTCGAGGCCAGCCTGGTCTACATAGCGAGATCCAGGACAGGCACCAAAACTACATGGAGAAATTCTGTCTTGAAAAACCAAAAAAAAAAAAAAATAAATAAATAAATAAACTAATTAATTCATTATGGGTGAACCTTTATATACATGTGTCCATGTGTTTGCAAATATGTGGTGTGCCTGTCTGTTTGAAGGTGCACATGTATGGGGTGTGCATGCACATGTACATGTGCATGTGGAGGCTTGAAGTCAATCTCAGGTTTCACTGGGACAGGGTCTCTCATTTGCTCTGGAGCCTACCGATTCAGCCAGGCAGGCTTGGGCAGCAAGCCTTAGGGATCCTCCTGGTTTCGACTTCCCAGTTTGGGGGTTACAGGCACGTGCCATCCTGCCTGGCTTCTTCCTGTGCACTCTGAGGGTCGAACTCAGATCTCCATCCTTGCCTGGCAGCCACTCTAACTACTTCTCCAGAGATTGCAACCAGTGACCTGCCATTTGCAGTCTTCCTACGGATATGCATTTTGTTAGTGACGTGCAGCGTGAAGGGAGACTGACAGCTGGCGCCTGCCTCAGCCATATGTCTGTTTTACTTTTCGGGGCCCAGAGCTTTGGTGAGGGCTGTCCCAGTTGCTGAGATGAGTGAACCTCCGATAGAAATAGAGAAGTCAGGAAACGCAACCTATTTTGTGGGAAGATGATTAATTCATTTTTAGACGTTTTTTGAATTTGAAAGGAGGGTTTGACATCCGGATGGAAGTGGCTGGTGCTTAGCTGGGCGCTGCGGAGTCTAAATAACTCCTGGGTGCCTGCGCTGCAGAAGAAACTGTTTTATTTTTTGCCTCTAAGTGGCTTTGTGCTCTGGTCAAGTCTTCCTCTTAGGGATTTCATTGACTCTACAGAAGCTCCAAGGCAAAGCAGCCACCTCGCTGGCGTGTCTTAGACTTGAAGGGGTTGGGCGGAGGCTGTCTGGCTGGGTCTGTCACTCTAGTGGTGTTAGAGGGAAAAGATGTCAGGAGAGTGGTCCCTGGTGCTGGACAGTGAGTGGAGGGGATTAACATGGAGTTGTCTGTTTTTTTTTCTTTTATGTGCATTTCAGAGAGGACCCAGAGGTTAACTGCGCAGAGGCAAGCTTTAGTGCTAAAAAGGATTCTGCAGGTTACTTACCCAGAGAGTAGCAGATGTGTGGGGACGCATTCCTCTCCTGTGGGACCAAGGCCTTCAGCTCGTGCTGGGAGGAGATGACCCCTTCCACCGCTTAGTCTAAATAAACGCCTTGCAGTAGCCTGCATATGTTGGAGGGAGAATGTCGTGTGTGTGTGTGTGTGTGTGTGTGTGTGTGTGTGGACACCAGAGGAAAACCTTGGGTTTTGTACCTCAGGAGCTACCCATCTCGTCTTTTGAGGCAGAGTCTCTGTCACTGGCCTGTGACTCGCCAAGTAATCTGGACTCTCAGGCTAGAGATCTCAAGGGATCCACCTCTCCTGTGTTGGGATTAGCAGTGCCCACCAATATATCTGACTTTTTTTTTTGGGGTGTGTGTGTGTGTGTGTGTGTGTGTGTGTGTGTGTGTGTTCTAGAGATAACCTGAGACCCTCATGTTGGCAAGGCAAACACTTTACCCACTGAGCTATCTCCCCTGTGCTGGGAGACCTGCTCTGCCCCAGTAATGGCAGGGGCTTGGGCTGGGTGGCTTGTGAATCTGGCCACGAGGATTCTTTAATTTCTTTGAGAGTGCCCCGAATCTCTTCATTCTTGGACGCCTTGAGGTATCACTTTCCTTCACGGGAAGCCATTTCTGAAAGTATCCTCTTTACCCCAGTCAGGCTTGGGGGGCTGCATCTCAGACTTGCACACCCCTGCATGCGTGGAGTTGTAAAAACTTGGAGCTGAGTATGGTAGTGACTCCCTAGAACCCTAGCACTCAGGAGGCTGAGCCAGGGACTCTTCAAGTTCAAGATCCGCCTGAGCTATGTAGTGAGTTTGGGGGTCAGCTTTGAAGTTCAATTTTTTTTCTTGGTTTGTATGTGTGTGGTGTATACACACGTGTGTGTGAAGGTTCAAGTGCTTCTGTGTGGACATGTCCATGAGGAGGCCAGAGGAGGCCATCAGGCTTCCTTCTCTCTCGTTTATTACTTTGTTCCTTTGAGACAGGGTCTCTTACTGAACCTGGAAAGGGTGGCAGCCAGCAGGCTTCTGCTCTCCTGAATCCCTACAGCGCTGAGGTTACACACACACACACACACACACACACACACACACACACATACACACACACACGGATATGCCCAGCTTTTCACATGGATGCTGGGGGATTTGAACTCAGGTCCTCACACTTAGGACCTGAGAAGTCCTTTCAGAAGTAACCTTTCCCATTGATCCATCTACCTAGCCCCCCTAAACTCTCAATTAAAAAAAATGAAAGATTTTGTATAGTTCTTCCCTCCCTCGAGTGTTGTATGGCTGGAACGCCCACTTTCCCTGAGGAATGTGACCTACTTACAGTTTCGCATGAATGTAGCCAAGATGTCCTGTTGCCGGATAGGACAATGTTTCTGGGATGCTCGGGGTTTTTCCAACTTGGAGTGATAATGTGTGAGGCCCACGAACAGAGTGAAGGGTGGTGGTGTTTATATGATGCAGCAGTGATGCTGGGTTTGGTGGTGTGGGTCTGCAATCCCAGATATCCAGAAGGCCAGTCCAAGCTGTAGAGGGAGCCCAAGTGCAGCCCAGGCTAGGGAGTGAGATTTAGGCCAGCCTGGGCAAATCAGCAGGGCTCTGTCTCCTGAGAAAAAGGGCTGGTGGACCAGAGGTGGGGCTCAACTGCAGAATGCATGTCTAGGTATTTCTGCTGTACTGCAAAAACAAAAGTGAAACAAACAGACAGAAACCAGGATCAAAACAGAAATAAAAAGAAGTGGTTTGATATCTATCATGCTTTTCCACGGTTTTCGAGGGCATTGCTGTTTAAATTCATATGAAATAAGAGAAATGAAGAAGCTAAATTGAAGTGAAGGAGAACCCAAGATCCTTTGGGAGTTGTTCAGGCTGTGAGGACCGTGTAAATATTCTAACTTCCGTCTTTTAGTGTGTGTGTGTGTGTGTGTATGGTGTGGATGTGCACATGTGTGTGGAGGTCGGAGGGAACTTGCGGGATTCAGTTCTCTCCTTCCATCATGGGAATTCCAGGGATCACACTCGGGGTGTCAGGGCTTGGAAGCAAGCGCCTTTACCCACTTAGCCATCACACCTGCCCTGGAGATGTAAATTTGCCATCTGAAAAACCAGAGCCAACCCCCTGCGGGAATGATGGGGGAACAAATGGATGGTGACGACTTTCTCTCCTTCTCTCCTCTTCTCTCTGGAACAGGGAAAAGATGCCTTTCCACCATGTAACCGCTGGCTTGTTGTACAAGGGGAATTACCTCAACCGATCTCTGTCTGCCGGCAGTGACAGCGAACAGTTGGCTAATATCTCTGTGGAAGAACTGGATGGTAAGGAGCTGCCTACTGGGAGCTTATCCCCACTCCCCGAAAGCCATTTTGGACAATTGGGAAGCTGTATGGGGTGTTGGGAAAGTCCTCGGACTGTTGGGAAGCCATTTTGCACATTGGCAAGCCAAGAGTGTTTGGCATCGGCGGTTGGGGCTAAGTGTGGAGAGATGGGAAGGAGTTCAGAGACAAACTTTTGTCTAAATGACTTCTTTGTGTGGGATGAACCTGGTGGCCTGAAAAATCTATGATGAGTGTGGTTACCTTGGATACTGATTGGGGGATAGATTTATTATTTTTTTTCTTAAAATCTATTGTTGGAATCTTCTTGTGATGGCATATGCCTGTCAGCATTCAACTATGGCAGGGGGATGGAGAATTGATTAGCCAGTGGGGGTCAAGGTCAGTGTAGCCTATATGATGAGATACTGTCTCAAAGCAACAAAACAAAAGCCATATTATGTATATAGTTGGCAGGGTTCTTTAGAACCAGAATTATTACCTTGTTGTCTTTATTGCCATTTATAGTGGAGTCCATCTGTGGGGGAGGCTTAAGCCCTGGTTATTGCAGTCTCTTGACTTGGGGCCATGGTACTTTGAACAGCGCCCAAATAAGAATCATCTGGAAGCTTCAGCTAGGTGGGAACAGGCAGCAATTATCTTAATTGCCTCTGTTTTTGTGTAACACAGCACATCCCTGAGTGCCCAGGACAAGGGTTTAAGGATGGAAATGAACCCTGGGAATACAGTGCCCAAATTCATCTTAGGATGGTGTCCTGTTATATTTTGGATAAACCCACGTTCTTATTTAAAACAACACCACCAGCAAAACTAAAAAAGGGGGTAAGGACTTTATTCTAAACTAAAGAGTGAGGTTGATTCATTTGATGACGTCTGCTGAGACCAAACCGGAATCAGTTTCCCCATGGCTTCTTCGTGCTGTGTTCTGGCAATGCCATCTTACTAAATAAATTTGAGTTTTGCTTTGACTGTAGAGAAGTTGCAACTACTCCGGATGGACCACATCTTTGCTTCCAAGTGTCAGGTTCAGACCGTGGCATTTTCTATGTGTCTATTAGTGAGCTGATTTCTCAGTAGCGCTTTCTTAGGCCAGCACAGGCACAGTTGCTTGAGTATCGGCAGGAGGTGAGGGATGGAAAGATGACAGGCCATCAGTAGGTTTTCCGTCTATTACACATATTGTTGGCATGCTTATTGTGCTGCTTGGTTTTCACACAGATGACCAATGGAGTCGCAGGGACTCGGGGGCGGCATCCATGGTGATACTAGGAAAGGTTGGGAAAGGTGGGCGTTGATGGGATGTAGCTCAGTGGCAGAGCAGTTGTGTACTGTGTAGAAGGTTCTGGATTTGAGTCTCAACATTGCAGAGAGAAATAGACAGAGGACAGGGGACAGGGAAGGGGAAGAAACACATGTGTACTCACCGACACCATCACACACACCCACCCACCTACCCTCACCCCTGAACAGCGTCTGTGTTCCATGTGCTCCCTGAACAGAGGCTGCTGGCCTAAGAGGTGAGTTATACCCTGGGACCTTTTCACCTTCTGTGGGTGAAGGATGTTCAGAGATGTGCTACACAGAAGCAGGAGGAGAGCCCTGCCATATCCAGAGCAATCCCAGGTTTGTAACCACAGCAGGATGACTCCATGCTTGGGGTGATGTCTTTGTCCATTTGGAAGTGCTATAACAAAATGCCACAGTCAGGTTGACCTGTAAAGGACGGGAAGTTATTTCCCATAGCTTAGGAAACTGGGAGTATAATAATATTACTGTGATACCCTTGTGTCCTCAGTGATCAAAAGGATGAATTAATGAAACATCGATAACATTCATGAGGGTTTTGTCCTTTTGATAACTTAACCCAAAGTTAAGTTAAACCACCTCATTATGTAGGTAATTTGGGGAAACACAACATTAAGAATGTTGGAGGTATATTTGAAGGTAAAGAGAAGCCCAAGCTTTGCCCTATTCTTGGAAATTTATATGGCGGAGATTTTTACTTTTATTTTTGTAGGATCCTATGGCAATTTGATTCTAAAAATGTTCCCCAGTAGCTCATTCTTTTAATTTTTTCTCCCCTCTCTTTTATTACATTATTTTATTTTGCTTTATAAAATAAAAATAATTGTAAGGGCGCCTGAGTGTATGACTCATTAGAGTCCACCACCCTGCCGTACCTGTTACAGTTCATTCACCTATACTTAAGCTTTCATTTTGTAACTTGCTTTTGGTTCTAATTATTTGACCAGATTTTCGTGGACCCAACTTTCTGTCCATGTTTACCATCTCATTGGCTTATGTAGTATTTAATTAACTGTAATTATTGCAAGTATATCACAACTAATTCTTGGTAAATTGATGGGAGCAGAGGCAGATGTACTAGTTTGATAAAAAAAAAAATCCACTTAGCTAGAGGTGCATGTTCAGCAATTTATCAGAAGGCTTTACAGAGAGAATGGAGAGCACTGATAATTCTACCACATTTGGTTAAGAAAGTTCATAGGGGAAGCTGCTGTCGCCTGGCTGTGTGGTACCTGTGGGTATATACATGTGTCAGTGTATTTCATCTACTATGATTATTCTCTCCTCTCCTCCCCCATGTGTGTGTGTCTGTGCCTGTGTATATATGCATATGTGTGCAGGTACCTGTGGAGACCAGAAGAGGGCACCAGATCTCCAGAGCTGGAGGTACAGGTTGCGAGCTACCCAGGTTTTTGCGCTGAGAACTAAACTTGGGTCCTCTGCAAGATCAGAAAGTGCTCTCCAGCTTTAGATATTTTGTTACACAGCTATTTAAACAAAGGTTTCAAGTCCGTATAATCCCATTTCTCTCTCTCTCCCTCTCTCTCTCTGTCTGCCTGCCTGTCTCTGTCTCTATCTATCTATCTATCTATCTATCTATCTATCTATCTATCTAT
>CABHPH010162590.1:10896-50517 GCA_902168325.1 Peromyscus nudipes
CTATCTATCTATCTATCTATCTATCTATCTATCTATCTATCTGTGCTGGTGCTTGAGTAATTCAAACCCAGGGCCCCGTGGATGCTAGGCACTGTTGTACCTTTGCAGGCGCATGCTTTGAGTTTGTGTTCTCCACCTGTGGTACTGTTTTGGGAGGATGTGGGACCTTTGGTGAGTGGAACCTGGTTGGCAGAAATAGGTCACTAGGAGTAGGCCATTGGAAGTTATTCACCTGCTGGTTCCTACTGTTCCATCTGCTTCATCCACCATGATGTGAACACCCTCACTGACTCACTCCATGAACTCACTCATCCCACTGCCATGAACTGAGCCGCTCCATCATG
This sequence comes from Peromyscus nudipes, assembly GCA_902168325.1. Classification (NCBI taxonomy): domain Eukaryota; kingdom Metazoa; phylum Chordata; class Mammalia; order Rodentia; family Cricetidae; genus Peromyscus; species Peromyscus nudipes. The sequence goes on from CABHPH010162590.1 coordinate 11,241, forward strand.
CTTTCATTGCCCTGTGGACTGAAACCCGGCTGTAGGGACATGAAGGCTCAGTTCCCTAGGCTTAGCTGCATTAGGAACTTGGAGCATCCCACAGTAAGCAACCTGGCCATGGGAACTGGACAATGCCACCTGTACATTTGGGGTCCTTTGTGTGTGTGTGTGTGTGCGTGTGTGTGTGTGTGTGTGTGTGTACATGTGCTTTTTGGGGGTTATTTATGCATGTGTGTGCATGTGTACATAGAAGCCAGAAGACAATCTCAAGTGTTACTCCTCAGGAAATAGCCACCTTGTTTCCTTGAGACAGGGTCTCTCATTGGCCGAAACTCATCAAGTAGGCTGGTCTGCCAGCGAGTGCCAGGGGTCTGCCCATCTCTGCCTCCCCACTACATGCCACCATGTCCTATTTATTTCTTCTTTCTTTTTTTCTTTCTTTTCTAACTTGATTCTGAGGATCAAAATCAGGTTGTCATGCTTCTAAGACCAGCACGTCAATGACGGAGCTATGTCCCCAGCCCCATTTTGGGTGACCTTTGAAGAGTTTGAGATTACCAATCTGGTGAACTTTGGAAGTCATCTATAGCTTTAACTTTGTAAGCACCAACAATGGGCAGCTCACAACCTGTACCCTCAGCTCTAGGGATCTGGTTCCCTTTCCTCCCTCGTAACTATTCCCTTAATAATTAGGAGACTATTTCTAGGGGATTTAAAGCAAAGCAGAAGCTTTCTTGCAGTCAATCTGGGCTCTGCTATACCAACTCTTTATGGCTGTAAAGGCTGCTGGCTGGATTCGGGCCCTTCTTCCCTGCTGTCTCCTATATGGGCTGCTTGCTGAGCTGCTCTCCCCATTCTTGGGCAGGCTATAAAACAAACAAGTGTACTGCTGCTTAAACCAGGTCTGGGCATCCTGAACCGGACCTGAGTGTACCTTTTTAGTAGATACAGGAACTGGCAGGAATTGTAACTACCCTCCAAGTGCAGGTGGGGGGTCCCTGGTTGAGAGAAACCTGCGCTTTATGACTCGAGGCTGACTGGTGAAGATGATGTGTTTGTCCTTCAGGATGGTAATCCAGACTCTCTGCCTGCAGAAGGGCCATTTATTTTTCTGATGGAAGATTCATTCTTTTTTATTTATTTATTTATTTATTTATTTTGCCAAGGTGAACACTGAGCTATGACTCTTCCTGCTTTATTGCAAGCATCCTGGGGCTCTGGGCACGACAGCGAAGATGTGCTCTGGGTTTAGAGCAGACAGGCAGGGTCTGAACACCAGCTGGCAAGAGCTGGTTCACCAGGCTGCAGATTGGATCTTGGGGAAGACAAATTTCAGAGGCATTGTGCAATTACTCTTTTCGTGGGCTGCCTGATGTGAAAGTTCTCCTGCTTAGGACCAGTCATGTATCCCTAGGAGATAAACGGTACGGCACATGGACTTACTTGGTACCCTGGACACCTATAGTCATAACAGCATCCTCTGTCATCTGGCTGGGTTGGTATATTACTTCTTTTGTTTCTGTGAGTACAATACATTTAGAGACCAACTTGAAAGAGGAAAGAGTCATTTGGGCTCATGGTTTCAAATGACAGACTATCATATCAGGGTGAGCACCTCAGAGCAGAGCCGTTAACATCAGCATTCAGGAAGCATAGAGAGTGTAATAAAAAAGAACTAGGGATGCTTAACCACCGAGGACCTGCCTCCAGTGACCTGCTTCTGTTAGCCAGGTCCTACCTTCTGAAGTTTATAGAGCCTCCCTGTAATGGTTAGTTTTAATTGTCAGCTCCACACAACTTGAAATCACCCAGGAAGATGGCCTGAATGAGGGATTGTCTTCATTGAGTTGACCTGTGTCTGTGTCTGTAGGGATTATCTTAATAAGGTAATTGATGTAGGAAGACCCAGCCCGCTGTAGGTGATACCACTTCATAGGCAGGGGATCCTGAACTTCGGAGAAATTAAGCTGAGCATTGTGGTGATGTATTATGTACCCTAATAAACTTTGGCTGAAGATTAGAGAACAAAACAAGCCACTTGATTAAACATAGAGGCCAGATGGTGGTGGCACATACCTTGAATCCTAGCACTTGGGGGGCAGAGACCAGTCTGGATCTCTGTGAGTTCAAAGCCACCCTGGACTACATGAGATTGACTTAGTCTAGGAGAGAAAACAGAGCCAGGCAGTGGTGGCACACACCTTTAATCCCAGTACTGGGAAGCACACACATCTTTAATCCCAGGAAGTGTTGCTGGGCGGAGAAAGGTATATAAGGCATGAGGAGACAGAAACTAAAGCCTTTTCGGCAGAAGCATCCCTTTCAGCTAGAGGCTCTTTCAGGCTGAGGAGTTGGTGAGGTAAGAGGTGGTGGCTGTGGCTTGCTGTGTTTCTCTGATCTTTCAGCTATTGCCCCAATATCTGCTCCGGTTTTTTTTTTTTTAAATTATAAGATCATTTAGCAATTCGTGTTACAGAGCATAAGCAGGCAAGTGAGCATGTATGCATTTATTTCTCTCTGCTCTTAACTGTGGATGTAATGTGAGGAGCTACCTGGAGCTCCTGCTTTAACCCACAGTGATACACTGTAACTCAGACTTCTCAGGTGAAATAAACTCCTTTCTCCTCTAAGATTTATTTATTTATTTAGTTATTTATTTATTTGGTCAGTGTATTTTTTCTTTTTCTTTTTCTTTTTTTTTCAGAGCTAAGGACCGAACCCAGGGCCTTGCACTTGCTAGGCAAGCACTCTACCAATGAACTAAATCCCCAACCCCTCAGTGTATTTTTTCACAGCAACAGAAATGAAGCAGAAGTTGGTACCATGAGTGGGGTCGCTGCCGTGATAGACTTTACCATGTGGATATGCCACCGGCTGAGGACCACACATTGAATACATCAACCTTTCTTGGTTACATTGCATATTCAAAGCCATAGCAGTTGAGGACCATTCCTTGCTTTCCACCTCCTCACACCACCCCAGCTTCAGCCACCTAGCTGAAGATTGTCACCAGTGATAGACTGTCTTTTTTTCCATGTGCTAGCCAAAGGTGTCCTCTCTATGGGTAGAGTGCAGGGATAAAAAGAACCACAGGTCACCTCAAGCTACAGTTCTTTCATGGGAAGTTTCTCTTTCTTCTCTTTAAAACAACTTTGGGAGAGAATAACGCATCAAGTTGCCCAAATTGGAGTTGGAAATGATTCAACAAACTGGAAGCATGGATGAGTGGGGACACTTGTTCACTCCCTTGGTCCCTCCTAGTCATTCACTGTGTTTTAGATGAATCTATTGTGGGGTACTATAACAGAGTTCCTGGAGTTTGTTTTCCTTAAAGTCTGGAGTTTTCAAGGATACAGTCCCAGCCTTGGCTTGGTTCTAGTGAGGGTCCCATGGTGCAAGGCAGCAGAGTAGCAGAAGCTTGTGTGACAGGGAAGGCTCATGTGGGAAAGCAGGAAACCAGAGAAAGACTTCCTTCTTAGATGCATGTTACATACGTAATTCATGATAAAGGAGACGTTCATGAATTAGGTACTAATTGTCCTCAGTAATACTGATGTCATCTCTTTCTAGAAGGTACTCATGTCTGTTGGGTGGGGCTGGGGTCCCCATAGCCCCTCCCTACAAGATTGTCTACCTTCTTTCTTCTTCCCGTCTGTCCTTCTGTCTCCAATGGCTGTCTGCTATTCACCCAGCACAGGAACAACCTAGTTTCCATTTATTGTTGAAACACTGTATAGAACACAGCCACCTATAGTGGCAGTTAATCCCAGACTTCTGCTGACATGGGATGGGAAGCTGGTGGCTCCTGAAGGCAGCTGTTGCCAACCAGACTGTGGCTGCTTGATTAGCTGAGCTCTACTTCCTGACGGGGCAAACAATGATGGCGAGCCAGAGTCTTTCTTCTCTGTGAACCATGGTAGTTCCAGCAGTGGGTGGAAATTTTCTGACATCTTTGGTATCACAATTAGAAAACAATCTTTTCTGACCTTCCCACCACGTGTGTTCGTGTCTCAAAATGGCACTTTTATTATTTCCTTTAAAGATCGATGTAAATTAATTGTACAAATTAATGGGTTTCAACGTAATGTTTTCATCCATGTGTATTATATTTTGATCATATTTGGGTATCCTATCCAAAATGACTGTTTCTTTGGGTGTGTGCCATTGTGCATGCGTGTGTGTTTGTGTGGGTGCATAGGGGCATGTGGAGTCCAGAGATCAGCCTTGAATATCACTCATTAAGCTCTGTCTTCCTTGATTTTTGAGATGGGGTCTTTTACCAGCTCGAATTCACCAAAAAGGCTAGGATGGTATCATGGTTAGTTTTTGATAACTTGACACAAATCTAAGCATACTTGGGAAGAGGGAACCTCAACTGAGGAATTGCCTCCATTATATTGGCCTATGGGTCCACTGTGGGTGGAGCCATCCCCAGGCAGGTGGGTCTGGGTTGTAGCTGAGCAAGCAAGCCTCGGGGAGCAAACCAGTAAGCAGTGTTCCTCCATGGACTCTGCTTCAGTTTCTGCCCCCAGGTTTCTACCTTGAGTTCCTGCCCTGACTTCTCTTGATGATGGACTGTATAAGCTAAATAAACCACTTCCTCTCCAAATTGCTTTTGGTTAGAGTGGTTTATTATAGCAAGAGAAAGAAAACTAGAATATTTGGCTGACCAGTATGCCCCAGGGATCCTTCTGCTTCTGTCTCCCTGAGTGTTATAAGCACATGCTTCCACATGTAGCTTTTTGACATGAGTTCTGGGGCTCAAACTCAGGTCCTCATGCTTGCAAGGTAAGCCCTTTACTGGCTAAGCATTCTTCCCAACCCCTCTTCTTTTCATATACATAAATACCTACATAAAAATTTAATGTCTGCATTTTCAATTTTACAGGGTTTAAAAAATACAGCGAGAACATTATGAGTCAGTATGTGTCTTTCACTTGATTTTTAAAGATGTATTTTCAATTGTATGTGTGTGTTGGTGTCTCTGTGTGGGTATGTACACATGAGTGCAGGTGCTCACAGAGTCCAGAAGAGGGCGTCAGATCTCCTGTAGCTGGAATTGCAGGTAGTTGTGAGCTGTCTGATGTGAATACTGAGAACCAAAATTTGGGTTCTCTGCCAGAGCAACAAGTGCTCTTAACCACTGAGCTATCTCTCTAGCTCCTTTCTTCTAATTTTTAAGGTTCTGAAGCATTTGTTTTCTCTTTCTTCTCTTAACACACACACACACACACACACACACACACACACACACACACACACACTGAATGTGGAATGTGGATGCAGTGGCACATGCCTGTCATCCCAGCCATCAGGAGACTGAGGCAGGCAGATTTCCTGGGCTCCAAGACCAGCCTGGGCAACTCACTGAGACATTGTCTCAAAATAAACAATAAAAAGAAGCTCAGGGATTGCTCAACAATAGAGCACTTGTCTAGCATAGTCCAAACCCTTGGTGCCACCCACCCCCCAGGACCACAAAGCACTCTGTAGGCATGAACTCATACTCCTTTTTATTGGGTTCTCTGTGTGTATGGGGGTGTGCCAAGGCGCAAGTGTGGAGGTCAGAGAAGAACCTGTTGGGGGGTGGATTCTCCCTTTCTACCATATGGATCCGTGGGATCCAACTCAGATTGTGAGGCTAGGTAGCAAAGTGCCTTTACTTGCCAAGCCATTTTCATGGCCTGTTATCTTGAAAGTAGTTTTTCTTTGTAGTGTTTTTATTTATTTATTTTTTTGTAAATGCAAAAAATCTAAAAGTGAGATGACTGACCTTGTCCAAGGTCGCCTAAGTAGCATCAGTTAGAGCTGGGATTCAAGTGTCACCCCGGTTTCAGAGCCCCCTCCTCTTTAAACATTTTTTTGCTCTGAATCCTCCTCCCTGCTAGATGAGGCCCTTTGTAATCTTTCTCAAAGCTGTCAGGCTGCTGTCATACACATGCCTGCCACCCTGGTGACACACAGGTGAACACGGGCTGATTAATCGAACTTCCAGTGGGCGGAGAGATATTTTTAAAGCTCAAGATGAACCCGGCATGCTCCTGACCAGGAGCAGAGCACCGTGGGCTGTGAAGGACAGGGATGGGCAGGAAGGAGGCTGGCTCCTCCACACTGAGCGGTGACAGCATTCTCTATCTGCTCAGCTGGCCTTGTATTTTCTTATAAAGACAATTTCCCATTTTATCTTTCCCCTTCCTCTCCTTCCTTCCTTCTCTCCTTTCTTTTTTTTATGGTATTAAGGATTACACCCAGGGCTCCCTGCATGTTATACAAGCACTGTATACTACTGATCCACACCCCAAGCCACTCACTGGGGGACTCCAGGCAGGTGCTCTTCTGTTGAGCTACACTCCAGCCCCCATTGGGGGATTCTAGGCCAGCACTCTATTACCGAGTCCTGGTTTTGCTTAGTACTTCGAAACAGGGTCTTACCAAGTTTCTTGAGCCGAGCTTGAACTCATGCTGTAGCTGAGGCAGTCCTTGAACTCATGATCCTCCTTCCTCAACCTCTTTAGTAAAGCAGAATGTCAGGCTTGTTACCACTGGGCCTAGTGATCCCACCTCCATCTCTTCGAAGATTTATTTATTTTCTGTGTAGTGCATGTGAGGGTTTTGCCTGCATGTATATATGTGCACCATGTGCGTGCCTGGTACCTGCGGAGGTCAGAAGAAGGCATCAAATCTCCTGGAGCCAGAGATCATAACAGCTGTGAGCCATGATGTATGTTCTGGGAACTGAACCCGGGTCCTTTGAAAGAGCAACAAATACCCTTAACCACCAAGCCATACTCTTCTTTTGATGGTTGATGTAAGGAGCGCAGAGACACGTCTGCTTGTCATTTTTGGAGACACTTGCCTCCAAATTTGAAAGTCTAAAGAGAGAGTCTTAACGGTCTAAGGGAAAGACCGTTGAAGAGAGAACTTGCGTAGACGCAAACATCGTTGCCACAAGATGAGAACATGATAACTTTTCTCTGAGAGGGTGAGACACTTCACGGTGTCTCCATAGAAGCCACACAGTAATTCACATCTTCCCAGGGTGAGTGGGATGGCTGGGTAGGCAGATCTGCTCCTGAGCTGGGAGTTTACTTCACAGTCATGTCTGTTTGATGGCAGAGCCTTCCTCTGGGAAGCTTGAGTTGCTCAGCCTTGAGAGAGGGCTTTCGTGGAGAGTTGTGGAGTTCTGCTATCACAAGAGAAGAGGGCTGTGCTGGGTAGTTGTGTGTCAACTTGGCACAAGCTGACATAAAACTTGGAGAGGAAGGAACTTCAGTTGAGGAAATGCTTCTGTGAGATCAGGCTATGGGCAGGCTTGTAGGGCATTTCCTTAGTTAGTGATGGATGGCGGAGGGCCCAGCCCAATGTGGGCTGGTGGTCCTGGGTTCTATAAGAAAGCAGGCTGAGCAAGCCATGATGAGCAAGCCAGTAAGCAGCACCCCTCCATGGCCTCTGCATCAGCTCCTGCCTCCAGATTCCTGCCCAATTTGAGTTCCTATCCTCCTGACTTCCTTCAGTGATGAACAGTGATGTGGAAGTGTAAGCCAAAATAAACCCTTTTCTCCCCAGCTTGCTTTTGGTCATGGTGTTTTCTTACAGCAATAGAAATTCGAACTAAGACAAGGTCTATCTCTAAGAATGCAAGTTCTCTCTTGGGCTAACTCTTGGGAAACATCTGCCAAAGACTTGTAGCTGTTTCCTGCCTCTTGCTTGAGAAAGTGTCCAATAGCTGTGGCCAGAAAGGAGATTGGAGTATTCTGCCACACACTCTGACTTTCTTCGTTTGCCATTGGTATTCTACACGCTTCCAAAAAAGTGATTGAGACATCTCATGATAAAAGAGGAAAATCATGAACCACAAAAGCTGTCAGAATAGAAATAGAAACAAAACTTCACATAGAGGCAAGGAGGAGGGGAAAAAATGTGACTTTCTCCTAAACTTAGTAAGTTTACTGTGGGGACTGGAGAGATGGCTCAGAGGTTAGGAATGCTGGCTGCTCTTGCAGATCTGTTCTGTTCCTAGTACCCATGTCGGGTGGCTCACAACTGTCCGCATCTTCAGCCCCAGAGGACCCAGCACCACCTTCGCCTGGTCTCTGCAGGTACCCACATATATATGTGTGTGTGTGTGTGTGTGTGTGTATATATATATATATACACACACACACATATATGTACACACATAAATAAAAATAATAAAAATAAATCTATAAGAGCCCTAACTTGAACTTTGGAGATGAACAGGTTAACATGAATTACCTTCATCCAAAGATGGCTTTAAAGCATTCTGCCACAAGAGTTTTCTCATCTGGGTTTTACATAGAACTTTTTTTTTTTTTTTTGTTCTACAGTCAATATGAAAAGTCTGAGGGTGTTTGTATCTTCACTTGAGATATATCAATGATACTTTCTTTTTTCTCACTCTTAAGTTTTTGAGGAGTGTGTGTGTGTGTGTGTGTGTGTGTGTGTGTGTGTGTGTGTGTACACACGCTCCTGTGTATATGTATGTGCAGGTATGTGTAGATGTCAGAGGTTGATGTCAGGTGTCTTCTTTGATTGTTCTTTACCTTTTATTGTTATTTATTTAATTCTTTGAGCATTTCATAGATGAATACAAAGTATTTTAATCATATCTATCCCCAACTCCTCCTGGGCTCGTACCCCTCCCAGCTACTCTTCCTCCTCTCTTCCTCCTCCCCTCCTCCTCCTCCTTCCCTTCTCCTCCCCCTTCCCTTCTCCTCCCCTCCTCCTCCTCCTCCTCCTCCTCCTTCTTCCTCCCCCACTGACTCTGATTAGTACTGTGTATGGTGCAGGATTATTCATTAGAACATGGGTAACAAACCACAGAGAAAACGGACTTTTCCTCCCCCAGAAGCTGTCAATTGCCAGTAGCTCCTTAGCTGGAGTGAGAGTTCATGTGCCTCTCCTCCACCCATGCTGGAATGATGACTGGTTTGATTTGGTCCAGGCAACCATAGCCCCTATGAGTTCATGAACGGAGCAGCCATATTATATCCAGACAGCATTGTTTCTAAACAGTCTCCTCTATCCACTTTATTTTTGAGGCAGGCTGTCTCTCTGATCTTGGTGCTCATCAGTTTGGTTAGATGGGTGGCCAATGAGCCCAAGGAATCTGTCTGTCTGCACCTTCCCAGTGAGGGGGTAAGGGTGGGATTGCAGTCATGTGCTACCATGCCTGGATTTATATGTGGGTGCAAGGGATCTGACTCAGGTCCCCATGCTTACATGGTGAGTACTTACCAACTGAGCCATCCTGAATATATTTTAAAATGTGTTTCTGTTCGATGATGGTTTGTTGGAGGTGATTCTCCATGAGAGAAGAGGTATTCATCTTAGACATATAGATGCAGAGACATAAGAGCACATTATGGTTTAGAAAGCCTTCTCATCAAGTTCCTTACTAACATCATCTGTTTCTCTGGTTCTTATTTCTACCTCCCTGCAGCAGGTTGCTGGCGAGGTAGGGATCTTGGTATGTTAGTCTTTTCATTTTGTTATTATCGTAACAAAATCATTGAGCCAATCAACTTAAGAAGGAGAAATAATGTTGCCAGAGAGATAGCTCAGCAGTTAAGAGCACTTGTTACTTTTGTAGGGGACAGAGGGCCACAGTTCCTAGCACCTACATTATAGCAAATAACTGTCTATTAACTCCAGTTCCAGAGTACCTGATGCTCTCTTCTGGCCTAAGAGGGTACTGCATGCACATGGTACACAGACATTCATGCAGGCAAAGCACACATTCACTCAACATAAAAGTAAACACTTAAAAAAATAAAAAGTTTTATTTTGACTCATGGTTTCATGTATGATTGGTCTCACTGCCTTGAACTCTGGCAAGAGGGTACATCATGGTGGAATTGTGCATTGAATTAAGCTGATCAGCTCATGGTGGCTGACCAGCAAAATGGAGAGAGATGAAAGAGACCAATGTCCCATAATTCCTTCCAGGGGCATACTCCCAATAAGCTGAAACTTCCCAATAGGCCCTACCTCTTATAGGTTTTCAGCACCCTCCAATAACCCTAAGCTGAGAACCAAGCCTTTAGCACTTGAGAAACTGGGGGACACAATAAATTGAAACCACACAGCTTGGTGTGAATGTTAAAACATTAACTCAAGATGGCCGAAGAGAGAACATTATCAACTGGGATGGAGAGATGGCTGAGCAGCTGAGTTCAGTTTGCAGCACCCACATCAGGCAGCTCACAACTGTCTGTCTCCAGGAGATCTGACACCCTCCCTCTTCTGACTTCTTTAGGCGCCTGCATTTGTGCGCGTGTGTGCACGTGCACGTGCGCGCGCGCACACACACACACACACACACACACAAAAGGGACTTACTGATTGTTTCTCATTAAGTGACTTTTAGATTGTTCCCAGGGAAAGATTCCTTTTCACAAGAAATGCCTCCCCATTGATCTACTGAGGTCATTAAGTGCTCTATCTAACTAAATGAGTTAACCTGCTGAGTAGAATTGTCCAACATTATCCATCTGGAGGCAGGAGGGAGTTTGCCAAAACCCATCATTTTGATGTGGGCTTTGTTGGTACTGAGTTATTTCTCCTCATACTAATTGGCTAGAGCTAAGTCCAACTGTTTTGGGACCAATCAAGGATATAATATTAGCAACATGTTTTAGGAGGGCTGGCTCACCCGTCTCTGCTCTTTCCAGCATTACCTCAAGTCATTTAGAAGCAGGTGATGGGTTGGGATGCAGTCATTGACAATGTAGGCTTTTTCCTATCAAGGTGGTTTTTTCAAAGCTGGGCCTGTAATTTCAGTTCTCGGGTGGCTGAGGCTGATGAGTTCAAGATCTGGGCTTCATTGTGAGACATTGTTGTCCAAAACTGAAAAAAAAAAAAATCTAAAAAAACCAAACCCAATATGCATGTTGGATAAATGAATACCCGGCTCTCTGAGAAGTTTGTGCAAAAGGAGTTAGGTGCTCCTGATGATTCATTCTCTAATAGGTATTGATGCAGGTGGGTGATACAGCGGGCTTAGAGGCTTGGTGACCTTGGATGACATTCAGTGCTTAATGGAGTTTGCTTTATACTATGTGGATCATAGCACAGATTTCTTAGCACAGCCAAGTGAGTTACTAATATAAATTTGGTATGTAGCAAATATCCAATGAGTAGCAACAGTGGGGCTGGGGACACTTGCTTAGACTCCTTCCAGTGAGGGGTTGGGAGTGTGACTCAGTAGTACAGCACCTGCCTAGAATCCCCCAGTGAGGGACTGGGGTGTGGCTCAGCAGTAGAGCACCTGCCTAGAATCCCCCAGTGAGGGGCTGGGGCATGGCTCAGCGGTAGAGCCCCTGCCTAGAATCCCCCAGTGAGGGGCTGGGGCGTGGCTCAGGGGTAGAACATCTGCCTCATCTACAAGGTTCCATTCCTAGCGCTTCACCTGTGTGTTCATGCTCACACAATCAACTCCCACCCCCGCAATAGTTTCTCCTTTCATCTTCTCCTCCTGCTCTGTTCCCTCGTGGTTTTGTTCTTCTGGTTCTCACGCTCCTTATTTTTCCTCTTCTTCTTTGGGTTTTTGGAGACAGACTCTCATTGTCGAGCAAAGGCTGGCCTCTCACTCACTGTGCAACCCGAGTTAGCTTCAGGCTTGCAATCCTCTGCCTCAGTCTCCGGGATTACGGTGCTGGGATTACAGGTGTGTATCACCATCCGTGGAACCTCATGATTATCATCATCATCATCATCATCATTTGATAATACCTCACAGGATTATCACTCCACATTATAGCAAGCATTAGGTCTTTATAGGACAAAGTGGAACATTACCCAGCATCCTATGCTACTGTCCTGTCCAGACAGGCCAACTTCAGCATGTTAAGGCCTTTAGTTAGAGAGGTTGTGGTTGTACAAAAGGATCATTGCATCCCACCAGGATGTCTGTCTTTTACCTCTGACTCCATGAAGACACCTTCCCTACTTCCAGCACTCCAGCCTGAGAACTTTGTCCTTTGAAGACTGTCCTCATTGGCTTGGAGGATAAGAGTCTAAGTCACCAAAGGAAAGCTAGGCTTGGGGAGCATACCCTGAACCCCAGTACTTAGAAGGCTAAGACCAGGAGTTAGTGCCAATTTGGGCTGCCCAGGGAGAACTTGTCTTGAAAAACCAATGGCTGAGAATGTAGCTCAGTTCTGGAGTGCTGGCCTAGGCTGCCCAGAGCTGTTGATGAGATCCCCAGTACCACCTAAATAAATAAACAGCCAGCTGAAGAATGTAGATGGGAAGCAAATCAGAAGGGCTGCACTTGGAATGGACCTCCTCTAAAGACAGAATCGTGCTCCTTTAAGACTTTGTTTTGATGAGTTAAGTATTGTTGAATGCCTGAAAATCAGATCTTCCAAGCCCTTCGTTGAGAATGCATCTATCCCACAAAATTAGTCCCACAAGTTACAGAAGAGGTGGCAAAAGGGGATGGAGAGACTATGTGATGGTTGGTTTTAATGTCAACTTGCCACACATGGAGTCACCTGAGCATAGCGACGCCACTAAAGAATTGTCCTGATTGTTTTAATGGAAGTGGGAAGATCCACCCCACATGAGTACCACCTTCTGGTAGCCACTCAGATGAAAAGGTTATGGCAGAGAGAAGGTTATTCACCTCTTGTCTTCCTTCTCACTGCCGAGTTGATTTCCCCCGTTGATGCTGTTGACATCAGAACCAGCATATCCAGGCTTCCATCACCGACTGAGGACCAGCAAGCTCTCCAGGAACCTTCCAGGTTTTAGGTACCAGATTGGGACTGCTGAGGTACCCAGCCTGTGCACTGAGCAACTGCCAGGTTTTGGGTGTCTGCAGGGAGAGATGCCCACTGGGACTCTTCTGACTGCTGACACACAGAGCCTCAAGGAATGAGCAACTCCCAGGTTCTCAGCCTCTCAGGGGTGAGACAATTATGGTTACTATTTTTATAGAAGCTGATTTAATAATAAAAATTATTATTGGCTTTTTTTTATTGGCCCTGTTTCTCTAGAGAACCCTGACTCATACTAATAATGGTACCTGGAGTGATTCTGTAGACACAGAATGGATGAACTTCTCTAGTGGGTTTGATGGTATTAGAAAGAAGTTTGGGCTTGAAAAGAAAGAGACCTGTACTCCAACTGGAGTGTCTTGACCAGGCCAAACTTTACTTTTGATCAAATGGGTATGATTCTTAAAAAGCAGAAGAGCAGGCTCACTAGAACTGGAAGGTCACTTAATTTTTGTTTGAACTCAGGTGAAGACTGTGTCTTGTCTCCATTGGCTGGAATCTGACCTCACAGTCTTTCCTGATTGGCTAGTTTTAAAAGACTCAGTGCAGAGGAAATGATGCAAAGTGAGAAAGGGTGGGCCACTTGAGTCATAGCAAGGTTTTTGTGTAAACAAACGCTTTACCAAGTTAGGGGGTTAAAACATTTGCATAAAGGTCTCTAAGGTGGGGGAGATAAAAAGATTTGAATTCCTTGCCCTAAAAATGTTTTCTAGTGTTTGACAGAAAGGATAATGTTTACTGTTTCTTACAGTGGTATCTGGATCTGTTTCTCCAACTGGATGAAACCTATGATGACTAAGGACTCCTTTAGTAGCTGGAGGGTACTGGAAGTCCATGGTGTGAACTACTGAAAGAATTTATTGAGATAAGTGCATTTGATGTTTCTGGTTCACCTCTTGTGAAGAAAAAGGAATTTAGTGACTGTGTATAAAGCCATTCATTATTTGCAGGAGAATAATGAGGCTGGCTTTTTAGCATCTTTGAACAGAGTGACAAAGACAAGGAACGAGCTGAATGATAAAACTGACCAGCTCCAGATGCACCATACACAATCTAATGGTTTCTCAGTGTGCTCTGGAAGGGACGCTTCTCTCCAGCAGCCGTAGAGCTCAGGCTGCCACAAACCAAATCCAAATGCTCAGTGGCTGAGTTACAATGCAAAATTAATTCCCAGCCATGGAGGGTGTCAGTCGTTAAAGTGACGGCAGTGATTGGCAAAGAACAGGATCCTATGATTCAGGATGATGTCCTGATGGTTTTTGTCAACTTGATATAAACTAGAGTTATCTGAGAGGAGGGAACCACAATCGAGAAAGCTGGCCTATAGGCGGGCCTGTCGGGGCATTTTCTTAAATGGTGATTGATGGGGGAGGGCCACACCTAGGTCCGTGGTCCTGGAGTGTATAAGAAAGCAGGCTGAGCAAGCCAATAAGCAGCATTCCTCCATGGCCCCTGCTTCTGTTCCTGCCTGGAGCTCCTGTCCTCACTTCCCTTAGTGATGGACTGTGACCTGAAAGTTGTAAGATGAAATTAACCCTTTCCTTCCCAAGTTGCTTTGGTCATGGTGTTTTTACTGAAGCAATAGAAACCCTAACTAAGGTGGTGATGTATGGGAGGACCCTAGATTTTGATGGGCTTATTTTGCCTGAGGAAATAGTCTCCCCACCCTTGGCAGAGGATGCATCCTCACCCCTACTTCCCTGCAGTGTTGACCTTACTACCTTAGTTAGGGTCTTAATTGCTGTGAAGAGACATCATGACCATGGCAACTGTTTATAAAGGAAAACATTGAATTGGGTGGCGGGGCGGAGCGGGGCGGGGGGAGGTAATGCTTGCAGTTCAGAGGTTTAGTCCATTATCCTCATGGTGGGACATGGCAATGTGCAGGCAGACATGGTGCTGGAGAAGGAGCGGAGAGTCTTACATCTTAATCTGCAGGCAACAGGAAGTGAACTGAGACAATGGGCATATCTTGAGCCTAGGCAACCTCAAAGCCCACCTCCACAGTGACACACTTCCTCCAGCAAGGCCACATCTACTTCATAAAAGCCACATCTCATAATAGTTCCACTCCCTATGAGCTTATGGGGGCTTAATTACATTCAAACTACCACTTGCCTGAGTGAATTAATTCTGCCTCATGAGTAGAGCAGGCAATGACTTTCCCTAAAGGAGATGTCAGACGTGACAGTGTGGATCCCCATCAGGGACCACCAACCATTGCCTCTAGACCCATACCTAGACTCAAGGCTAAGCAGGCCCCTAGAGGTGAGGTAGGAAATATGGTCCAGAAGTTGCTGTGCTACACCCTTAAATAATTTGAGTTTTGAATTCACTTAAGCAGATGTCTGGGGAACATATGTGGGCATGGATTTTGAAGGTGTGGGATAATGGTGCAAGGAACATAAATTCAGACTGAATTTATCTTTAGGGGCCCACTGAGCAGACATTCTAGGTTTACTATTGACACACACAGATAAAAAAGTACCTCGAGTTATCTGATGGGTTGGCTGGAGTTTTTGTGAAAGGATGGCCAACTGAGAAGAAGCTGGAGTGGCCTGATAGTCCTTGGCTTAGAATTTGGGCAGGGATTTTAAGACTCAGGGAAACCGGAATGCTTGAATGGATTCACCATTTAAAATCAAAGCCCCCACAATGGCGTGGCCCAGAAGACATGCCCTTCACTAATGCCTTGAGATGGATAATGAGAGGGACACTAACCAGCACATTTGAAGAGCTTCGTCATCGCTCTCCTTGTGCTAGACCTTAGGGTGGGAGACAGGGCTGTTCAGTTGGACATGTTCAGTGTTATGGGTTTAATTGAGCCCAGGGGAGCAGGGACCAGGTGGCAGCATTGAATGCCAAAGGTGAGGTGGGCACAGCACAGACAGAGCAATATCTATAATGGCATGGCTTGTGCGGACCTTTGGTACCGACTAACTAACATAGTGTTCCCAAGAATGAAATAGACAGGAAGCCTACTCAGTTCCTGTTTGATCTGTATAAGTGGAACAACTCTAGAACAAATGATAGAAAGGCAACATTTGACCAGCCTTCCCCTAACAACTGGTTGACATCCAAGGCCATTAATTTTAGATTTCCCCCCAGTGGACCCTAAACATCAATTTCAGACTTTTTTTGTTGTTGCAGTTTTGTGAATGAAAACCAGGGCCTTGCATATGCTAGGCAAACATTCTGCTGCTGATCTACCTATCTGTGTGTCTATCTAATCCATCTATATCTGTGTATGTATATATGTATATACCTATAACTATCTATATGTATGTATATATCTTTCACTCAGTCATCTATTTATCATCTATGTATATATGCATGTATGTATCATTTATAAACTATCCTATGTATGTATGTATGTATGTATGTGTGTATGTTATGTATGTATGTACGTATCTATCATCTATCTTCCTACCTTCTTGTCTGTCTATCTATCTATCTATCTATCTATCTATCTATCTATCTATCTATCTATCTGTCTATCATCTACCTACCTACGTTCTTATCTATTTATCATCTATCTACCTTCTTGTCTATCAATCAAATATCTATTTAATTTTGAGACAGGGCCTCTTTAAGTTGCTCAAGCAAGCCTCGAGCTCACTCTGTAGCAGAAGGAAGATCTCAGACTTGTGATCCTGTCTCATCCTTTACAGCATCTTGGATGACAGATGTACAACACCATATCCAGCTTGACATCAGTATTAATGATTTGCTTCTTACACCAAAGTTTCATGGTGATCACGGGGAAAGGGTTGTTTTGTTTTTCCTTATAAATCTACTAAAATTAATTGTCTGGGGGTGGAGAGTAACACTGGACACCAGTTGCTAGCCCAGCTATAGGTGTGGATCTTAGGCTGTTACTAGCCAGGGTAGCTTTTGCTGATCTTCTCATTCCTAGTGAAATGCCTCAGGATGGGTTACATACATCAATCACCTGGAAGGGCCAGTTAACATGTCTGAGCTTTGGAGCATGGCAGGCAGGAGGCACTATGAAATTCTTGGCCCAGTGCCCTTGTGCAATTTGTAGGATATGTTAGAAAAGCTAAGTCTTGATATCATTGAATTCTCTTTTGAGATGGGTGGGATGAATGTGTAAATTAGGAGAGATAATGTTTCAAATTTGAATCTCACCGAGTAAGTTTGGACAATTGATAAGACACAAACATTGGGTCTTTGTACCCCATGGAACTTGGAATATTTTGTGTTTATGGGTAGTGTGTTTTTTTTTCTCTTGAGAAGAGCTATTCTTTAAAATTTTTTTTTTTTTACATATGGCAGTTTGAACGAGAATGACCCCCTAGACTCAGATGTTTGAATACTTGGTTCCCATAAGATGGAACTGTTTGGGAAGGATTAGGAGGTATGGCCTTATTGAAGGAGGTATGTCACTATGGGTGGCTTTGAGGTTTCCAAAGCCCATACTATTCCCAATTATCTTTTTCTGCTTGTGATTGTGTCTCGAGATGTTTGCTCTCTGCTGTTGATCCAGCACAATGCCTGCTTCCATGCTCCCTGCCCTGACAGTCATGGACTCTAACCCTCTGAAACTGTAAGCCCCAAATAAAGACTTTCGTTTCTAAGCTGCCTTGGTCATGGTGTCTTATATAGCAATAGAAAAGTAACTAAGACATGTAGGTTGTGTGTGTGTGTGTGTATATGTGTGTGTGTGTGTGTGTGTATGTGTGTGTGTGTGCAATACACATAGATCCACTGTTGACATCAGTAGATCTTTCTCAATTGTTTTCCATCTTATTCATTAAGCCAAAGTCTCTCAATGAAACCCAGAGTTCACTGATATGGCTAGTCTAACCAGCTACCTTGCCTTAGGGATCCCTTATCTCTGCCTCCTCAGTGCTAAAATTACAGGTAACCATCCTGCCCATCTGTCATTTATGTGGGTTTGAGAGATCCAAACTCCAATTTCCACATTTCTACAGCAAACCCTCCACCCACAGAGCAATCTCTCCTTGTCATCTTCTTAAAGGGATTTAAATAAAAGAGTAATTAATACTCATTTGTTAGGGCTTGCATGTGGGATGGCCTCACAGGCTTATGTGTTTGAACACTTGGCCTTCAGCTGGTGGTGGTGTGTGTGGAGGGGGGTATAGAACTTTTAGGAGGTGGGGCCTCACTGGCAGAAATAGTCACAGGGGTAAGCCTTGTGGGCCTTCAGAGGTTGTTATTATTGTTACTTCATAGAGTTAGTTTCCATTTCCTCCTTACTTCTCCTTCTTTTAAAATATATTATATGTCTGTGTGTGTGTTTATGTATGTGTGTGTATATATGTATGTGTGTGCGTGTGTGTGTGTGTGTTATGTGTGTATGTGTGTGTTTGTGTATATGTGTCCCTGAGTTTATCTTTGTGGACCATGTGTGTGGTGCCCATGGAGGCCAGAAGGTGTTGGATTTCCTGGAGCTAGAGTTACAGATGGTTATGAGCTGAGTGCAAAACCCTGTGATACTGTGTGCAAAACCCTGGTTCTCTGCAAGAGTAGCAAGTGCTCTTAACTGCTGAGCCATCTTTCCAGTCCCTTCCCTCTCTTTTAATCTCAGGAACATTCTGGTTTGGAAAGTTCTAGAAAGAAGGGTACTCTCTAGGACTAAAAGGCTTATATAATTTCCCTCAACGTTTTTTTTTTTGGGGGGGGGAGGGGGGTTTAGGGAGATTCTCTCTGTAGCCCAGACTGTCCTAGAACTCACTATGTAGTCCAGGATGGCCTCAAATTTATGGTAATCTTTTTTGCCTCAGCCTTCAGAGTGTTGAGATTGGAGGTCTGAGCTACCATATCTGGCAGGGATGTCTGTCTTTTTTGAAGTATAGAGGTGATAAAACCTGCTATCACTTATGACACTACTAATGTCCCAATGAGCGGTCCAATCTTGAGATTTGCCCATCTCCCCAGTCCATTTGTCTTTAAAGAACATTTATTTAAGGAGGTAAGACATCAGGGCAAGCGCTAATGGCCCCAGGTTGATGTGAAACACAGACCGCTGCTCTGAGCTCATAAACAGACTCTCTGTCTGTGCAACTCCAAGCCTGTCTCAGGGAAGTGTTTCCTTCTGAGCCTTTGATAATAGTTTTTGATTATAATGTGTTTTGGGCCACACAAGCATTGCCTGCTCGCAGGAAAACACATTTGTCTTCATTGAGGCGGTGACTCAATGCGTGTGCTGGAGACAGGCACAGTCACTTGGGAGGCTGATATGTGGGGACAGTGGCTGATAGATCCAGGGGGAGAATGCATACATCACGCCATTCGTTCGTGGCCTTAACAAATTACCAGTCAGACACAAATCAAGTACATGGCTTGCTCAACATCCTGCGCTCTACATCCTTCCCCAATTTGATCCAAATTCTAAGCAAACACTCTCTCTCTCTCTCTCTCTCTCTCTCTCTCACACACACACACACACACATACACACACACACACACACACACACACACACACACTCTCAATATCCAGAACATTTGCAGAGGATAGAGGAGGCATCTGTAAATTTGCCCATTGCCAGAAACAAACTCAGGAGGAAAAATGTCATAGTAAGATTCTGGAACATGCAGCTATATAGGGGAAGGGAGACCACATGCCACCAAAGAGGCTGAGGGGGGTCCTGGGTGTTCTGGATAGGTATAAATCTGATTTTCTGCCGGACAGTGCTGCATAGTAGTCAGAACTACAAAGAAGAGCCGAGACAGAGAATAGCCCCTAATACAATGGGAACTGCAGCTGGCCGTGGTGCATACATAAACAACCTTTGGTGTCATCCTCAGAAACACCACCCCTCTCCTTTGCGATGGGGTTCTTCCCCAAGTAGGCTGGCTGGCCAGAGAGCTCCAGCGATCTGTCAGTACTTGGGAGGATTCAAACTCAATCCCCCATGCTTGCCCTGTATTGGAGCCACCTCCTCAGCTCTTGAATTGAATTTTGGTGCAAATTAAAAAGTTGCATTCACTCTACAGGTCTTCGTTACCTCCTGAAATATCTCAGCACTCTGACTGGCATATAAAAGTCAGAGTGACAGAGTGACCATTTGATGGAGATCCTGTCCCTAAGAATCCACCCAAGAGAGTAGTGTAAGGGAGAGCAGGAGGGATGGAAAGATGGCTTCAGAATAGAGGAATTATGGTTCCTATGCCTCCTGGGCCTCAGGGCCCTTCTCTGAATCTATTTTTCAACTTGTAAAAGCAAGTCAATAATATGTACTGTGTGTGTGTGTGTGTGTGTATGTGTGTATGTGTGTGTGTGTGTGTATGTGTGTGTGTGTGTGTGCGTGTGTGTGTGTGTGTGTATACTTATGCACATGGTGTAGGTCCATACATCTAAATGCGGGTGTGTGTATGTGTGGAGACCAGAGGAGGCACTCACTGGGTGTCCTCTTCTACCACTCTTGGCCTCATTTCTTTAAGGGAGGGTCTCTTGATGGAGTTGGAGCTTATGTTTTCTGGCTGGCTGGAAGCTGGCAGATCCCATCCATCCCCCTTTCTCTACCCTACTCAGGGATGCAGTTTCAAGTGTGCACGTGACCATGCTCTGCTTGTCCTGTGAGCTCACGGGTCTGAGCTCCACTCATTCTTGTGCAGCACGTTCTCTTAACCACTAAGCCATGTTTCTAGCCCCTTCATTGGGTTTTTGAAATTAAAAAAAAAATCCATGGTATCTGTATTAGTGACTTTCTTCATTGCTGCAACAAAATATCTGAAAAAAAAAGCAGTTTAAGGAAAGAAGAGTTTCTTCTGGCTCACAGTTTGAAGGGATACAGTCCATCATGGCGGGGAAGGCCTGGTGGCAGGAGCGTGAGGTAGTTGGTTACATTGTATCCACAGTCAGGAAGCAGAGGGAGATGGATGCTGGTGCTCAGCTCACTTTCTCCTTTTTATTCAAGTCCAGGACCCCAGCCCAAGGAGTGGTACCACTTACAGTTAAGGTGGGTCTTGCAACCTCAATTAACCTAATTAGCATAACACCTTACAGGCATTCCCAGGGGGCTAACTTAATCTAAATAACCCCTCACAGTCACACCCATGGGATGATTCTACATTCTGTCAAGCTGACAGTATTAACCATCCTAGTATAATCCATCCAATCATTTGGACATCCATTCAGCTAATATATATTGAATGCTGGCAATGTTCTTTTCACTTTTTAATATAATAAAGAATGCAGAAGAACTCTCATACCTGGTCCGGCTTTGGCTCTTATGGTGTGATTTGTAGTATATGATGATAAGATGGTTAATTCATTTGTAAGATAGTGGATGGAACAGGCAGCTATCATGTTAAGTTAAATAAGTCAGACTCAGAAAGACATATCTCATGCTTTTGCTCATCTGTGGACTCTAGATTCAAAAAAATATGAGACAACAGTAGAATGGACACTATTTAGGGAAAGCAAAGGGACCACTAAAGAGGTGTAATGGTTAACTTTAATTGTCAACTTACTGGGACCCAGAATCACTTGGGAAAAGAGTCTTCTCTACCTTGGCTTGGCCTGTGGGCATCTCTGTAAGGGACTGTCTTGATTTTTTATGTGGGAAGATCTAATCCATGGTGGGTAGCACCATTCCCTAGTTGGGGGGTGGGGTTCCTGAACCATGAAATAGTGGAGAAATGGAGCTGAGAACAAGTAAGTAAGCAAATGTGCATGCATGCATCCATTCCTCTCTGCTCTTGACTGTGAACATCTGTGATCAGCTGTCTCAGGCTCCTGCCTTGACTTCGCTATTATGATGAATGGTTACCTGGAACTGTAAGCAGGCATAAACGCCTTTCTCCCCTAATTTGCTTTTTGTCAGGGTATTTTATCAAAGCAACAGAAAAGCAGCTAGAACAGGAGGGGCGGGAAAACAGAGGGCAAGGAAGGGAGGGTGAATGTGAACAAAATACATGATATACACGAATGAAAATGTCATCATGAAATCTATTATTTTTTTGTTTTTTTCTACAGTGAATGTATGTTTATAAAGAAATAATTTAGAGCTAAAGACATAGCTCAGCTGGTCAAGTGCTAGCCTGGCATGCATAAGCCCTGGATTCCATCAGCTATAATCGGAGTGGATGAGGAAGAGTGGGTGAGCCAGAAAGTAGGGTTGAAGCTGGACCTGGGGCCACAGTGCTTTGTCCCAGTTACTCAGAAGGCTGAGGCAGGAAGAATAAAAGCTCAAGCCCGCCTGTGTTACAAAGTGAGCTCATGACAAGCCTGGGAAACTTAGATGGATTCTGTCTCAAAATAAATAAAAAGAGAGCTGGAGATGTAGTTCAGTGTTGGAGCGCTTGCCTACCCAGCGAGGAGTTTGGGACATGGCTCAGTGGACATGGCTTGCCTAGACTCCCCCAGTGTGAGGTTGGGGCTGTGGTCCAGTGGCAGAGCACCTGCCTTGCAATATTCTATTCCTGATACCAAAAAATAAAGGAGAGCGGAAATTCTGGGTGATGCAGGGTACAAGCCAATGAGGTTGGACTTCAGTGCAGGCTGCTGGGGGCATGTTTGAAGCTTTCTGAGCTCAGGATGCAGCCTGCCTTCCAAATAGTTTGCTCTGGCTCTAGTGGATTCAGTGGAGTGAGCAAAAGGAAGCTATGGGTGAGCAGAGGGACCTTGCCAAACAGTCAAGGCTAAAGCTGGGCATTGTCTGCCAAGATGCTCATTGGGGAAAAGTGCGTGCCATGCAAGCTGGAGAACCCAAGTTCAAACCCCGGAAACCACAGGTAGAAGAAGAGACTCAGCTTCACAAAGTTGTCTCCTAGCCTCTATACATGACATTTCCATGCCTGCACTCACACACATCATCATGCACATGCTCACACTATAATGATAATTTTTTTTTTCAAAAACCAACCTTTTGACCTTAGAGAAGATGGAAGAAGATGGCCCCAAAGATGAATCTGTATGACTTATATCCTGTGGTTCCCATTGTGCCTGGGAATGCTACCTCCCGATTCTCATGGCTACCCAGCTAAGCCCTGGCTGTCCTTATTATTGTACAAGAAGCTAACAGAGGCTAAGTCCCTGTCCCAAGGTTACACAGTAGCTGGCCAATGCTGGCTGCCCTATTCTGAGTTTCCAGTTTAATCCGTCACATTCACAGCTCTCCTGCTCATCCTAATTAGATGCTAGGCCTGCACCAACCCCACCCCCACCCCGGGGATAGATTGCATGTACATTGAATTGTTTTGGTTAAGTTTGGTGAGGGGTTGTATGAGAGACAGTGGACTAGGAGACGGCAGGAGGGCATGAGGGATTCAGAAGGAAGACCGGAGTTGTCAGAATGTGCACGGGCATGCTGGTATTGAAGGAAAGACCTTGGGTTTTCATTGTTCACAGAAGCCTTGCTTTACTGTTTGAAGATACAGGGTGGGTCTCGGGGAAATGCCACTGCTGGGTCGACTTTGCCTCCTCTGCCCGGCCTGTGTCCTTCCCAGATTTTTGACTTCCTTGAGCCCCAGATTCCTCACTCCCCTCCTCCCTCCCCTTCCTCCTCTCTGTCTCTCCCCTCCCCCTCCTTCCCTCTATTTCTGTTCTAGTTTGCTTTTCCATTGCTGTGATCAATCACCATGTCCAAAAGCACCGAGTAGAGGAAGGGGCTTACTGGGCCTCACATCCCCATCGCAGCCCATCACTGAGGGAAGTCAGGGCAAGAAATCAAAAGCAGGTAGGTGCAGAAGCAGAGGCCGTGGAGGAGCGCTGCTTACTGGCTTACTCTTCACGGCTTGCTCAGCCTGCTTTCCTATATAACCCATAGACCCCTGCCTAGGGGTAGCACTACCCACAGTGGGCAGTGCCCTCCCACACCAATCATTAATTTTAACAAAGGTCCCACAGGCCAATCTGATGGAGGCAATTCCTCGGTTGAGGTTCCCTGTTTGTAGGTGACTCTGGGGACAAGATGGCAAAAACTATCACATCTTCCTTCATTTCTTTCCTTCCGTTATTCTTTCCTTTCCTTATTTCTCCCTCTCTCCCTCCCTTCCTCCTTGTCCCCTCCCTTCTTCCCTTCCTTCCTGTACTGGGATTGGACCTAAGATCTTGTACATGCTAGTCCAGTGCTCCACCACTAAGCTCTACCTCCAGCCACATTCTTTTGAGGCAGAGTCACACTCAGTAGCTCAGGCTATCTTAGAACTTATGATCCTCCTGCCTCAGCCTCCCAGGTACTGGAATTACAGGCATGGGTTACATGACTGGCCCAACCCTGATTTCTTTACCTGGCAAAGGAAGTTGGCACTGTTTTTCTGGCTTCTCTTCTGGGCTGTGATGGCTTCAACAGCTGGGCTCAGGCCAGTGTCTGGTCCTTTGCACAGGAAGATAGGGCTACTGAGGCTCATGGCTGGAGGATAGGTAGCATATTGACTTTATGCCAGCAGTAGCAGTAAATCAGAAAGGGGAGACCCAGGCTGGTCCTCACTCAAGGCTGGGTGATCCATGTGCATGTCTCTGTGTGAGGCAGTCATTTGGACCTGTGCGCTTTCTAACTGTTTTAGAACGCAGCTCCTGTGGTTTTCCAATATCCCTCTAATGAAGGAATTCGTTACCCACTCTGCCGTGTAATTTTTTTCACTGTTTTGTCTAGCTTTCCCTTGATTACAAAAAAATTTGTTGCCTTTCTGTTACATTTTGAGACACTTTAACCCCCTTAAAAGCATCCTTCCAGAAGTGTGCCACACAGGGATGCAACATGGTCTATTGTAGATTCTCCTGAGTCTCAGTTGATGGTTGAGATTTTATTTTTATTTTTAAGTGATTGACTCTGTGTGTGTGTGTGTGTGTGTGTGTGTGTGTGTGTGTATGTATGCACATGAGTGGGAGTGCCCACAGAGGCCAAGAGGACACTGGATCAGGGAGGTCATGAGTCACCTAACATGAATGCTAAAGACAAAGCTCTCTTTTCTTGGGTCCTCTTAGGTTGAACGCTCTTAAAGGCTGAGCGCTCTCTCCAGCTTCTCTCTATTTTTGCTGCCCTCTTTGGGGCATTTCACATCATTCTATTTTCAACACTCAGTTATAATTATAACTTGAATCTGAAATGGCCCCCTTGGACTGATGCTTTGAATAATTGTCCTCAGTTTGTGGTGCAGTTTTGGGAGGCTATAGAACCTTTAGGAGGTGGTGAACAGTTGAAAAGGAAGAAGCATTTACTTGGGCTCAGAGTTATTTGGCAAAGTTGTTTTAGGGCATGGTATGAAGAAGAGCACCATGGAAGAAGCCTGTGGTGGAGAAAACTGCTTCACCTCATGGGGCCTGGGAAACAGAAAGAGGAAAGGGTAGTGTGGGTGTCTTAGTTAGGGTTTCTATTGCTGTGAAGAGACATCATGACCATGGTAACTCTTATAAAGGAAAGCATTTAATTGAGAGTCGCTTATAATTTCAGAGGTTTAATTCATTGTCATCATGATGGGACATGGTGGTGTACAGTCAGACATGGTGCTGAGAGTTCTACATCTTGATCCACAGGCAACAGGAAGTAAACTGAGTGTCATACTGGGCATAGCTTGAGCATAAGAGACCTCAAATCTAGCCCTCCCATAATGACACACTTCCTCCAATAAGGCCACACCTACTTTAACAAGACCACACTGCCTAATAGTGCCACTCCCTATGAGCTTATGGGGTCCAGTTACATTCAAACTCCCACAGTGGGTATGTACACCATATTCTGGCAAGTGTACTCAGAGATCAGACTCCCTAGTGCTGGAATTATGACCGATTGTGAGCCACTTGATGTAGGTGTTTGGAACCAAAGTCAGTCCTTCTGCAAGAGCAGTTTGTGCTCTTCACTACTGAGCCATCTCTCCAGCCCCATCAGCTTTAGTTTTTATAGCTCACTTTATTTCACCTTATTATTTTATTGTTTACAGAAGCATGGCTGTATTCCAATCACCATGGTTTCAGACATTTAAATGTGTTGTGTGAGATGTATTTGAACCTGCTTTATGGAAGGAAAAACCTAATGATTCTTTTAGCTTTTTGGCTTAAAAAATTATTTTAAATGAAACCAAACCACCAACAACTGCAAAGAACAAATCTAAGAAATGCCCGATTTGTGACCATTACAATTTGTTTCTGGTTCTAGATTCCTTTCTGTCGCCATCACAAATATCAGGACCAAAAAGCAGTACATGGGAGGAAAGGGTTGATTTCAGTTTATAGTAGGTCATAGTCCATCACTGAGGGAAATCAGGGCAGGAGAGCAAGCAGGAACCTGAAGGCTGGACTCCTTGAAACATTACCTCTAACCAAGGAACTCACAGCTGAAGAAGTACAGTAGAAACCGTGGAGGGATGTGCTTGCTGGCTCATTCTCTGGCTAGTGTTTAGCTAAATCCAGGTCTAACTGCCTAGGGAATGGTGCTGCCCATAGTGGGCTGGGCCCTCCTTATGTCAATGAACAATCAAGACAATCCTCCACAGATAGGTACACAGGCCAACCTGATCTGGATAATCCCTCCAAGGAGACTCCCTTCTCAGGGGACTCTAGGATGTACCAAGTTGACAGTTAAAGCTAACTAGGATACTACACTTTTAATAGGTAACTACTTATCTAGTTATGCAAGGCTGATTATAAAGTAACTTGGTTGAATCTCAAGGCAACCTTGCTGTGGATGATTGATAAATAAAACACTGATTGGCCAGTAGCCAGGCAGAAAGTATAGGCAGGACTAGAAGAGAGGAGAATTGAGAGAACAGGAAGGCAGAGAGGAGGAGACACCAGCCTGCCATCCAGGGAGCATCATGTAGAAGCAGTAGGTAAAGCCACGGAACACGTGGCGACATATAGATATAAGAGTAAGAGCTAGACAATGGTAGGCCTGAGCTAATGGTCGAGCAGTTTAAATAATATAAGCATCTGTATGCTTATTTTATAAGTGGGCTAAGGGACTGCCAGAGCTTGGCAGGACCCAGAGAGAAAAACTCTAGCTACACAACCTACTTGAACTAAAATACTCAAATTCAGCAAATATAAAGGAAGAATCAACTCTATGTCAGACAGAGCTGTAAATGCCAGGAGGAACTGAAAATTGTTCAGTTTTACTCTGGTCCATGGAGAGAACAAAGGTAGACATGCATTGCTCGATCCTAACAGCTCCCTAGGGGGAGGTGGTGAGAAGTCATGGCGTCAATGGCACAGACACCAGGAGTCAGTTGAAGGCAAATAATGAACTCGTTTATTTAATAATAGGGAAGGCCTTATATACCCTCCTCCCAGCACCCAGTCTGTGTCGCAATCTGGTGGCATTGTGTGGTCATCCCTCATTGGCTGGGCCCAATCAGGAACTCTGACATGAACCAGGAACTCTGATAGCGCCTGTTGCTGGACCCTGAGGCAGACTCTGCACGATCAGGAACTCTGACAGCTCCTGTTGCTAGGTTCTCAGGCAGACTCCAGGTTGGCTCATAAGGAGTATGTTATGTGCATGCCTTGGCAACTGCTCTGAGCCGATTTCCTTGACCCTATGGGCCTGTCCTACTACAGACATGATGGAGTGTGGTCCATGCAGAAATGTACATATATTAGATCAGAGGGAAGTAGACCATGCCCTCAGTAGAGGCTAACAAGAGATCCACAAGGAAGACTCCAGAAAGTCTGTCAACTAGGCATGGATTTAAGGCTAGATAGTCAGTATAAACAGGCACAGATGGGGCCCTATAAGAACACATCATGACAATATCATGGTTTGAATTATAGTGTCTTCCATCGGCTCCTGGTTTGAACCATTGTTCTGAAGCTGTTAGTGCTATTTAGGGAGTTCATGAAACCTTTTTTCACAGAGGTGTCAACTCAGGGCTTAGGGTCCATCCTTCTGCCTTTTCTCAAAGCCATCTTTGTCTGGATGTGATAGTGCTACCTATACGCACAGCACTTAGGAAGCAGAGGCAGGAGGATTGCTTCAGCCCATGGGCTATTATGTGACATTGAAATATAATGCTGTCATCTACAAAGTCATGCTGGAGAACTGTATAATCCAGTCATAAAGATTGCAAATAAAAATCTTACGATGTTTCAAGTAAGTTTGGGGTTCTGTGTTGAACAACACCGATAGCCACCCTGAGGTACATGTGGCCCATGGGCTGCATGTTGGACATGTCTGCTTTAGGGGGTTGGGCACACTAAGGAGAGACAGGTGACAATGGAGGGCCTTTGAAGGTTATACCTGGCCAGTAGTTTCCTCTTCAGTCTCTAATTCCAGTGCATTATGAAATGAAGGCTTTACGCTGCTCAATTTCATCACCATAATGTTCTGCTCAAGTGCATAGGGCCAGGCAGTCGTGGACCAACTCCTCTGTGTGTGTGTGTGTGTGTGTGTGTGTATGTGTGTGTGTCTGTATTCTAAGACGTAATCTTCATCAGGACATTGCTCTATCCAGGGCTCATTATTCACCTTGGAGGTGTACAAGTACAGATGTGGGGAGTTAGGGGCAGAATCACAGGAACGGTTGATTCTAACTTGACCTTCAAGGATTACATGAGCAAGTTTGGGAGACAAAGCTTAGATGTGATTGACAGATTTAATAACAGCATCCGACACCAGAAGGAATGATGTCTTAGAGCCTAGGGCTAACAGAGAAGCAAAGAGGCTTTCCACACTTAGGAATGCGCTAGATCCCCCGAGTAAAGTCCTCCACACTTTACAGCCCAGTCACTGAGGGCCACTTAGCATCTTTTTTTTTGCTTCACCCAAGTGTGAACACATTCTGGTGGGACCACATAGGGTTACATCAGCAAGCCTCTCTGAACTGGTGTTAGGTAATTTTTACCTTGTAGAGTCCTTTCTTTATGGATAACCTTCCAAAAAAGAGTGCTTTCTCTAGGTGAAATTCTTTTTTTATGGTCTTTAAAAATCACACACACACACACACACACACACACACACACATGCTTAAGTTTTCATAGATGTATACATTGCATGTTGAACACATTCCCCTACACACCCCAGATACACTCCCTTTTCTGATCCCCTCCATTGGTCCCCTTTTTCCCCTAGTCAGCTTTAGTTCTGATTTCATGTTATATATGCATATGTGACTTTATATATCTTTATAAAATCTGGGAACTACAAATGGGAGAAAACATATGCTGTTTGTCTTTCTAAAATTGGCTTAATTCACTTTATACAGTCATCTCCAGCTGCATCCATTTTCCCGTGAGCAGTATAACCCAAAGCTATGGCTATTGCCTCTTTTTCATTCCTTCTCACCCTTCATTAAATAGTTATTGGAAATCTATAACTATCTAGGATCCAAGTGTGTATGAAAAAGAGTGTCTTGGTTGGCTTTTGTCAGGGCGACACAAACCTAAGACATATTTGGAAAGAGGGAATCTTAACTGAGAAAATGCCTGTATGAGACCTGTAGGTAAGTCTGTGGGGGGTGTTGTCTTGGCTAATGATTGATGTGGGAGGCTCCAGCCCATTGTGGGTGTTGCCACTCTGGGAAGGTGGTCCCATGTCGTATAAGAAAGCGGCCCCTCCCCCCCACGCCAGCAAGCTGGGAGGAGCAAGCCAGTAAGCAGAGTTCCTCCAGGGTCTCTGCTTCAGTTCCTGCCTCCGGGTTCCTGCTTTGAGTTCCTGCTCTGACTTCCCTCAGTGATGGAGTGTGACCTGAGAGTTGTAAGATAAAATAAACCCTTTCCTCTCCAAGTTGGTTTTGGCCATGATGTTTCATTACAGCAATAGAAATCCAACTAAGACAGAAGGTTAACTTCTATTTATTTACTAATTCACAGACACACTCTTACTATGTAGACTGAGCTTGTCTCAAACTTCCACTGATCCTCCTTTTTCAGCCTGTGTGTGCTGGAATCACAGTTCTACGCTCCCCTTTCTATTATTGTTGTTGCTTTTTGAAATAAGGTCTCATGTAGCCCAGGCTGGCCTCAGTACGACTAGGCAGCCAAAGATGGTCTGGAACCCTGACCTTCTCACTTGCACCTCCCGAGTGTTGGAATCACAGGAGCACACCACTGCGCCGGCTCTGTCATTTTAAAAATCAGAATTGTCATCTGTTTAATGCATAGGGGTGAAAACAGATTCCAGGTATAGAAACGAACAGAAATAGTGTTGCTGACTGGAGGTGTAGCTTGATTGGTAGAGTGGTAATGGACTGTGGAGATCCAAGATAGGCGGGAAAGGGTATGGGATCCCATGGAGTCTATAGCTGAGGCTAGCCCATCATGCTGGGGCTTTCACATTTCATCTTCTTAGTGGTTCAGAGACTTCCTCCTCTCTTCTCTGTTTGCACCAAGTAGGAAGACCCGGATGTTCTGATAACTTTTATTCTTTCCTGTCTTTCAGTGATGGAGGTTGACATTGACAGAGGTGTCTGAAGGGAGGTCCTCATCCTGTAGAGTGTTGAAGCTGGTTCATCTCATGTAGCCATCTCTCCTCTTGACCTACCCTTGCAATTTGAGAGCAGAGGAAACTGAGGCCCACAGAAAGGAAAAGTTCTACAATATACTAGGGTCCTGTGTGACTTTTCCTGGGGAAGCATTCAACCAGAGAGGGCACTGCCAATAGACAAAATAAATATC
Organism: Peromyscus nudipes; assembly: GCA_902168325.1. Lineage (NCBI taxonomy): Eukaryota > Metazoa > Chordata > Mammalia > Rodentia > Cricetidae > Peromyscus > Peromyscus nudipes. Next base: position 41,574 of record CABHPH010162590.1, read on the forward strand.
ACTCAAATCTAATCTTAGTGAACGAGTGGGTTTATTTGGTTACATATAGAAATCTAGCAAGGAGTTACTTACAGATGACCCAAAGGGAGTTGCCTCATCATGGGTGATAACAAATGCTGCCTCATCATGGGTGATAACAAATGCTGCATCTCCCTGTGCAACACAGGTCCACCAGAAAGTCTCCTTTCATTAGCAACTGCAACTCTGATATCACCTTGGGAAGAGGCCTTGTGATTCTTCTAAGTTTCAGGAGCTTCCTAAGCCTTGTGAGTTTGTTTGCCTCCTGTGCTGGCTGCTTTTTGTCAACTCAACACAAACCTAGACATATCCAGGAAGAGGGAACGTTAAATGAGAAAATGCCTCCTTAAGACTGGCCTGTAGGCAAGCCTGTAGGGCATTTTCTTCACTAATATGTGAGATGTGAGATAGGATTAATATAGCTGAGCTTCTTTGGACCTCCAGCTCCCAAATAATGACATGGAGACTTCTTATGAAGTATGAAAGCTTGGCCTTAGCTTATGCTTGCTCACAACTGGCTCTTAAAACTTTAATTAACCCCTTTATATTAATCTACATCGTGCCATGTGGCTTGATACCTCCCTTCTATACTGTACATCTGACTTCCTTCTTGTCTTGCCTGCAAATCCCCTGCCTCAGATTCCCCACCCCACCAGTTCCTCTCTCTCCTGGGAAGTCCCACCTATCCTTTCCTGTCTAGCTATCTGCCGTTCAGCTCTTTATTAAACCAATCAGAAGGTGCCTTAGGGAGGTGAGGAAGGACAGAGACACACCATCACACAGTGTGATCAAATAGCCCGCCCGCAACAGAGTAATATGGGATATGTGCAATGAAATAAACCCTTCCTTCCCTAAGTTGCTTTTGGTCAAGGTGTTTTATCACAGCCGGAGAAACACTAACTAAGACACCCTCTGAGCCTTCCAAGTTTCATTTACCTTCTTATCCTGTGAGTCTTGTTTACTTCCTGAGTCCTAAGAGACTCCTTCTTCTATCTAGGAAGGATTATTTCAAGTTGAGGATGCTGCTCCACAAGGATGTCTCAAGTGCCCTGGGAGAACATGTTTTAAAAAAATCCCCTCTGCGAGGGAGGCACGCTCACTTTGCATACAAGGAGATTTTTGTTTAGTGAGCATCCCAGGTTCATGGACAGTTTTCTAGTTTGTTCGCCAGACAGGTTTACACTATGTAGCCCACGGTGGCCCCAACTCTCCTCCCTTATCCTCCCAAATTCCAGGATTGCAAACATGAGCCACCACACCCAGCTCCAGGAACAGATTTCTGCTGCTATTTCTTCCCTTCTACCCTTTCGCCTCACAGAAAACATACACAGTTGAAACTGCGTGCCGCAGATATCCCGAGTGCTTGCCGAGGCTTCGGGAAACAGCTTCGTTTGACTTTCTTGCGAAGAGTGCATGGGAACGAGCAACACACAAGATGGTGTGACATTTTTATGCCCTTTTGGTGTAAATTCTACGAAATCAAGGTAGCACCGAGGGCTTCACTTTAAAATAGAACACGAGGAATTCTGTGCGTTCAGAGCTGGAGCTGCGTGTGATCTTCCTGTTGAGAGCTTGCCTTTGGCAGAGACAACCGGAAGTGACCCCTTTCCCTACCTGGCTGATGCCCTTTGAAGATCAATCAGTTTGATCCAAGGGGCTGAAGTCTGCAGCTCGTTTCTTTTAAGCAGCCCTTTGGGGGTATCACTTCCTCTCCCCTGTTCCAGGGATGGGTAATTGGCACCCGAGGATCAAGTTGGTTGGAGGAAGCGTCAAGGAGGATATGAAAAGTTGGAACATTGTTTCCTCTTTTGATTTGTCCTTCTGGCTCAGATAAGAACTCCCTGGGTTCAGTGCAGTATCCTTCCTGCCTGTGATGAGAATACATCAAACATTGAGCTTGAGGCTTGTGGTAATTTCTTTGTTCCACGCTTGGTGGGCCGGTGAGAGACTGAGTTCAGAGAAGTGTTGGGAAAATCCTACTCTTTTTTTTTTTTCTTGTTCCCGTCACTTAGATTTGTTTTTAATTTTTATTCTTTGGGACATAGTCTCCCACTGTAACCCAGGCTAGCCTGGAATTCATTATCCAGCTAAGGCTGCCCTTAAACTCATGGCAACACCCCCTGCCCTGGCCTCCCAAGAGCAGGTGTGTAGCACCATGTCCACCTGAGGAAGCTGATTCCTTTCTCACCCTGTAGAAATGGTCCATTAACTGGTGGTGTGGGCTGGAGCTGCAGCTCATTTAGTCCAATGCTTGCCTAGCTCTGAGTCCCAGCACCAGGTGTGGTGATGCATGCTGGTTTCCCTAGCACCTGGGAGGTGAAGACAGGCGCATCAGGGTTCGAGGTCATCCTCAACTGTGTAGTAACTGAGGTCAGCCTGAGCTTCATTGAAACCCTGTCTCAAAACCCAGTAGTTTTCAGAAAAGCCTGCCGGACATCTCCATTTCCTCTTCATGGCAGGTGTGTGAGGGAAGACAGGGATTGGCGGATCTTTGGGGACCATTTCCGGGAATGACCTTTGCCTAGGCTGCCTTAGTTATGGCCAGCTTGACTGCACTGCCAGGTGGATTTCCCAGTCCATCACCACGTGACTTGCAAGGAGCAGACAGTCTTGCTTGAGAACTGCCTGGTTTTCCCACCGATGACCTTTCCTGGCCCTCTGCAACCCTGCCTTGAGGATGGACACACACAGGTGGCGGGTGAACTGAGACAAAGCCCGGCTCTCCTCTCCGGTCTCCTGTCTCAGGGTGCAGATGTCTGAAGACTGAGCTGGATGGGGCTGAGAGGGAGCTTGGCCAGCTCCCTCTGCTCAGGTAACTTATTTAAAGCCGTAAGTGAAGGAGGAACAGGCTCAGTGTTTTATTTCCATACTCACTAATAACTCATCTCCCCAGTGAAACTGCTCTTCCTCCAGGTTTTATTTTCCTGTGGTGCAATAAAAACTCTATCACCCGAGCGTTTGCAGCTCTACCTGAGCTGTTGGGACTGTAGCACTCAATTCCGTTCTCAATTGTAATAATTAAATCCCTCCCCGGTGTCTGGTGACAACTTATTTTCTTGCCCCCTTTCTCATCCTCCCTTCTTACTTTCTTTTTATTTTTGAAGTGCTGGGGATGGAATGGATGCCTTTACTCATGCCAAGTAAGTGCTCGACTGCTGAGCCATACCCTTGGCTCTTTCATTATTTTATTTATTCATAGGTGTGTGTGTGTGTGTGTGTGTGTGCATGCTGTTATGTGTCAGCAGGCGTCTGTACACATATGTGTCAGCAGGCGTGTGGGCACATATGTGTGTTAGAGTGTTGGCCAGACGTAAACATCAGGTGATGTCTCCCTCAATTGCTTTCCACCTTATTTTTTAATATAATATTTTATTCACTCTTTGGTAATTTCATATGTCTGTACAGTGTATTTTTTATCATATTGACCCCTCTCTTATCCTATACAACTCCTTCCAGGCACCCCTCTACCCACAACCCCTTCCCAAATTCATATCCTTCTAATTTTTTTTTAAAAACACTTTCTATTAGTCTATATGCACATGGATGTGGGAATGCCCACTTAAGCATGGACAACCTACCAGGGGTCACACTCCCGAAGAAAACTAATTCTCCCTCCTCTATCAGACATCAGCTATGGTAGCTCCTTTGCTAGGGGTGGGGTCTTGTGAGCTCCTTCCTCATCCATTCACTCATGAACTCACAGCAGCCATGATTGTCTGTAAAAGTCCTGTACAAGATTAAGCCGGTCCACCTTGCCCCATTCCTTTGAAAACAAGGCTTCCTGCTGAACCCAGAGCTCATCAGTTGGGCTAGACTAGCCAGCCAGCCAGGTCCAGACTGGGGTTACAAGTATGTACCAGTTTTTATTGGGTTACCAGTATGTCTGGGTTCTGTTTTCAGGGCAAACACCTTACCCACTGAGCCATCTCCCAGCCTCTTCATTTTCAATTCTTTTTTGGGTAGGTTTAATTTTGCTGGAGAAGTCAAGTTTTCTGGGCCTTTGGGAAGACCAGAAGGGCAGTCCTCTTAAGGAAGGAAGGAAGGTTTGTGCTCGTTCAATATCTTCTGTCCTCTAGTTCCTTCCTAGACTCATTTCCCCTTGGACATTTTGCTGCAGGTTACATAATTTGCTTTCCATTCGGAAAATAAACCCATCGTCTTGCTTGGACTCGCTTCAGCCCCGAGCAGGGGCAGGAGGCTGATTTGGGTCAGATTCGGTCCAGTGGAGGCGGATGTGGGTTAATGGCAGGTTGGAGTAGACAGAACTCACCAGGAAAGAGCAGAGCATGGAGAAATGCATTTACCTACGTTCCTACCCTCCTTCCTCCCTTGACGGCCACCCTGTTTCCTTTCCTACATTTTTCTGATCGTAAATCACGCAGTGGTGAGCAGCCAGGGGAGGAATACTTACCTGTATTTGTGATTGGTTTTTGGAATCTTGAACTCATGCGTGTGAAGACACTGGGTCAGTGATTAGAGGCGCCTTTTAGCCCTTCAGTTTAATTGCCAAGAATCCATTCTTGAAAAGTTCCCTGCTTTCTCCACCTGTGTAAACCCAGGAAGCAGAATGTGCATAAGATTGGACGTGGTGGCACAAACCCATAATTCTAGCACTCCATCGGTGGAGACAGGATGGCTGCCAGTTCAAGGCTCAGCTACTCAGTGAGTTGAGCTCAGCCCAGGCTGTACAAATCCATTTTTTTTAAAAGAGCAACAAAGAAAATTCCACTTCATACAGTACCATCAACATCATCTTCAGGGTCTTAGAAAATGTTGGCAACTTGATAATTCAAAAGTAACACTGTGTTCATATTTTACCTTCATTCCTAGTGAGATCCAATTTATTTCTGTATTATTTAGCCAAAATATTTTCCTGCATTCTTTGATATTCTCTAGATGATTATGATAGAGAAAGTAGCTTTGGTCTGTGCCAGGGTTTTATGCCTTAGTATTTAAAAATATTTAAATTATATGTATGTGTGTGTGCCCCGCCTATGTGCACACATGAATGCAGGTGGCAGCTGAAGAAGAAAGACAAGGGTGTCAGACCTCCTGAGCTGGTGGTTGTGAGCCGCTCAGTGTGGGGGTCAAGAACTGAACTGGGGTCTTCTGCAAGGGCAGGAAGCACTACTTAACTGTAAGCCATCTCTCTGGCACCATGTGCTAGGGTTTTGTTTGACAGTTTTCAGCCTCGTGCATGCTGGGTAAGTGTACCACTGCACCATATCCTCAGGGTTACTAAGTCTCCTAGGCTAGCCTTGAACTTGCAATCCTTCTGCTTCTGTTCTTTGTGTAAAATGACTGGCACATGCCACCATTCCCTACTATACACTTATTATTAATTGATTAATTAATTGTGTACAGGCAGTATATGCATGTATGGTTGTGTGTGTGTGTGTGTGTGTGTGTGTGTGTGTGTGAAGGCCAGGGGGCAACCTTGGTTGTCATTTCCCCAGGCGCCATCCATCTTTTCTGAGATGGAATTCTCTCCTTGGCCTAGAGCTTGCCAAGTAGACAAGACTGGCTGACCAGCATCTCCAAGGAATCCTCCTGTCTCTGCCTCCTTAGTACTGGTATTACAAGACTTTATCACCATGTGTAGCCTTTTAAAAATGGGTTTTAGGGCTCCAGATTAAGACCCTATGCTTAAGGCAAGCACTTTATTGATTAAACTATCTCCAGTTTAATGCTCCCTTTCACTTTATTTTAATTTAATTTTAAGGTTTATTTTTATTTTTTAAATGTGGGTCTGTGCATGTGAATACAGGTGCCTGGGGAGGCAAAAAGATCTCAGGTCTCCTGGAGTTGCAGTTACAGACATTTGTGGGCCATCTCATATGGGTACTGGGAACCGAACTCAGGTCCTCTGCAAGAACAGTGCATGCTCTTAACTGCTGGGCCACCTCTCTAGCTTCCAACCTCCTCTTCTCTTGGAAACAGTCTCACATAGATCAGGCTGGGCTACAAACTCACTGTGTAACCTGGGATGATCTTGAATGTCTGCTTTTGCCTCTCAAGAGTTGAGACCACAGGTGTGTGCCACTACAGTTGATTGATGGAGTGCTGGGGATTGGACTCAGGGCTCTACATATGCCGGGGATGCACTCTGCCAGCTGAACTACATCCCTAACCTCTAATTTTCTCTTCAGTTGCATATGTGTTCACATGTGTGTAAATCTGTGTGTGTGCCTATCTGTCTTAGTGTGTGCGCAGACCATCATAGATTTTTAACAAGAAGCTGGGTCTGGCTGCACAACATAGGGTATTCCTGTTTCCTATCCCTCTCCTGGAGATGAACGGACTGTTAAATGAAGGAGCATTTGACTCAATTAGGGGTGCCTACAATGCTGTCACTGGAGATGAGGTTTTCTTGTTCTGTGCTCGTGATCAGTCACATTAGGTAATTAAGAACTGGATTGTCTGAGATCTCATTTAATGAGTGTACATCCAGCAAATGTACGCGTCCTTCAGACTCAGTCACTGGTAGGGAAATCCAGGCAGGGAGCAGCGCCCATGTTTCATTCATGTGCCACCTGGGACATCTGCTGCTTTATTGGCCCTGCTGCACTGGGGACTTTACAGCCTGCGCTTCTCCCTTCTTCAGGGCCCTAAAAATTTTCTCAATTTCTGCCTGCAGGGTAGGAAGCTGAACAGACCATAAGTGCAGTGAACTGCCAGAGGAGACTCTGCTGGTGGACACAATACCTGATCTGTTGTTTATCACCTAATTATTTTTAAACAGAGACAAAGTCTCATTATGTGACCCAGGCTAGCCTTAAATACTCTCCGTCCCATAGCCTGAGCCTCCCTGATGTAGGGATTACAGGGATTACAATGGACACCAACTTTCATCATTTTTTAATTTCACTTTTTTTTTTTCACATAGGATCTGTGTAGCTCAGGCTGGCCTCAAACTTGCTTAGTAGCTGAGCATGACCTTGAACTCTTGCTCCTCCTGCCTCTACCTCCTCAGTGCTGGAATTACAGGCGTGCTCCACCACTCTCTGTTTATGTAGTGCTGGGGACTGAACCCAGGGCTTCCTCTGTGCTAGGCAAGCATCCTAACAACAAATCAACACGCCACAGGACACTGTGGCCCTTCACTGCTCCTCAGCACACTGGTTTGGACCCCAGGGACCACTATGACATCTCTTCTTCTTCCCCCAGACCTTCCCCAATGATGACCTCTGAACTTGGACTGACTTACGGTCACTTGTATAACTTTCGTCTTGTTTTGATGGTGCTTTTCAGTCTTCAACATTTTTCTCTGGTTGCCATAGAAACAGTGACGTCAGGCCTACTGAGAGCTCTATTGTCATGGACATGGGCTTCGCAGAGTTGTTTTCTCTGATAATGTTTGTGACTCAGCTAGTGGAGTAGTGCTTTAGTAGTATGCATGGAGCCCGTGCCCAGCGCCACATCAACCTGGTGTGGTGATACATGTGGCATATGTCTCATCCCAGCACTCCAGAGTTAGAAACCAGAGAATCAAGAGTTCAAGGTCAGCCTCAGCTACAGAGCAAAGTTCAAAGGCTGCCTAGAATATGTGAGATCCTGTCTCAAGCACTTGCTGCTTCCCCAGAGGACCCAAGTTTGGTTCATAGCACCCATGTCAGGCAGCTCATAATTGCCTATAACCCCAGCTCCAGAAGATCCTATGCTCTCTTCTGAACTCTGTGAGCACACACACACACACACACATACACACACACACACACACACACACACACTAATCATAGTAATAATAAAAATTAAAAAATCTGAAAAAATTTGATTTTGGTTTTAATGTTAATCATATCACCAGAACTAAAAATGTCCACCCCCAGATTGGTGTCTCTATGCACCAAAATTCTGTCCCCTGCAGGGCACTCTCCCTTACCTTGGGAAGCAGATGATACTGTTCGGCATCACTTGGAATGCTTTTCTGTCTAGCCACATTTTGCTGTGCTGGGAAACACAGCCTTTGGGTGAGCCAGAAAGTGGGACCGGCCTTCAGCTTGCTCCGTGGGGAAGCTAACATCCCCCAGAGCCACCCATGTGTCTTTTCATTGTCCTCTGGCTGTGTCCTCTGACCTTGTATCACATTCGCACACTGCTTTAAAGATCCTGGAAGGGCAGGGTGGCAGACACTCAGGAGGCTGAGGCGGAAGGATGGCAGGTTAAGAAAACCGATCCCAAACCGGAAGCAGAATAAGAACCAAAACTGCCCCTGAAGAGATGTTTCTTTGGAAGGCGCTCAGCCTCAGAGCTGCCCCTGGTCCAGCTGATGTACTGTGGTCACCAGAGAGAGGATCTCGCTGGCCCATCTCTTGTTGGAACTCAGAGTGAAGAGACAATTGAAAGAGACACAGAGTCAGGCAACGGATACTTACCCTCTTGGCTTGCGGCTCTGTGATGCTTCAGATTGCCTGCTTGACAGGATCTGCAATCACTCAGGAGACAATCTTCTGGGCAAGTTTCTAGTTTAACTGAGGGGGAAGATGAATGTGGACAGCACCATCTGATGGCTTGGGGGTTTCTGCATAAAAAAAGAAAAAGGAAAAAGAGCTGAGTACCCACCAGCATGCATCTCTCTTCTCAACTGTGGATGCTACATAACCAGAGACTCCACACTCCTGCCTCCATGCCTTCCCCACCACAGTGGACTGTCCCTTCGAACTGTGAGCCAAAGGACACCTTTACTTAAATCATGTTTGTCAGGGATTTTGTTACAGCTCCAAGGACAGCAACTAATACAGAGTCCTTGCTGAGTCTTCTTCTCTTCCGAAGGGCCAAGGCCATCTCCACTTGGGATGGGCCCTGTGACAAGTAGGTTGTCACCTCCTCCAAAGATGCTACCTGCTGATCCCTGGAAGCTGTGGCTATAGGATGTCACATGGTCAAGGAGAACCAAAGTCTCCCATCACTTGACCTGCACTGTTTTGTT
>CABHPH010162592.1:0-28635 GCA_902168325.1 Peromyscus nudipes
ATTTGACAAATTCAGAGAAAATATTCCATCATGTATCTTATCTTTGTGAATCCAAAGGAAAGTCACTTAGCTTCTCTGAGTCTGTGGATTGTAGCATGGTTATCCTTTACTTTACAGCTAATATCCACTTACAAGTCGGTACATACTATGTTTGTCTTTTGGGGTTTGGGTTACCTCACTCAGGATGATCTTTTCTAGTCCCATCCATTTGCAGCACATTTCATGATGTCATTGTTTTTAGCAGATGAGTTATACTCCATAATGTAAATAACAAAGTTGGTTATTTAAAAGTTGTACTATGGTTTATATTGTGATACTAAAATGAGATCTTGGAGATGAACAATAAAGGAAAGATTATGGCTAAATAACGATATTTTTATGTGTCAAGTTGACAAGGGGTCAGTTGTGATAGTTAATTTTTGTAGATTTGATGCAAACTAGAGATACCAGGAAGAGGGAACCTCAATCAAGGAGTTTTGTCGTACTTGTTTGGAAGCATGTTTGTGGACATTTTCTTATTAACAATTGACATGGGAGGGCCCAACCCACAGTGAGCACTGTCATCCCTGGGCAGGAGGTCTGGATTATATAAAAAACAAGATGAGCAAGGCAGGAGGAGCAAGTTAGCAAGCAGATTTCATATATGTTTTCTGCCACCTTTCCAGCTTGAGTTCCTGACAGTTTACTTCAGTGATGGACTATGATCAGAAATGTAAACCAAATAAATTATTCCCTCCCTAAGTTTAATTTGGTCTTCATGTTTATTTATCTTAGTAATAGAAAGTAAACCAGTTCAAACACCAAAAGAGGTAACCCATTCCTGGAACTGGCATTTTTATTTGATACCCTATGGTATCTAGTAGATTTTTTCTTGTCCCTGTGTAATTCCATCTTAACTCCTTTTATTTGTGTGTGCATAATCTTCTAGAATGAGAAAAAATTTAATTTGATCTGTTATTTTATCATATAATTGCAAAAATTAGCACGTATTAATTGTACAAAGTAGTTGGCTGTTGTACAATTTTAGTATACGCATTTGCATAGATTTCCTGATATTCATCTCTCCTTCACCCTTTGTTGTCCTCTCCCTTCCCCTGTCCCCTCTCCTCCTCCCCATACTCATTTGTCTAACTTTGATTTTCAAAGCATCTTTACTTTTTTCCCTTCTTTTCCTTTTTTGTTAGTTTTCACATATGAGAACACAGGTGTTGTGTGTCTCTACATGTCTGCTTTATTTTGCTTATGATCGTGTCCTTCAATACCATCTGTTTTCCTACAGATGGTGCCAGTTCATTTTTCCTCTGTTCATTTTACTCTGTTGTTTGAAGTACAATATTTTCTTCATTCAGGTGGTATCTAGGCAGCATCATGGCAATAGTGAATGGTGCTGTAATAAACATGTGTATGCAGGTCTCTCTCTAATGTGATGACATCAGTTTCCCTGGATAAATGTCCATAAATGATATTAGCAGGAATTGGTCTTCCTTCCTTCCTTCCTTCCTTCCTTCCTTCCTTCCTTCCTTCCTTCCTTCCTTCCTTCCTTCCTTTCTTTCTTTCTTTCTTTCTTTCTTTCTTTCTTTCTTTCTTTCTTTCTTTCTTTCTTTCTTTTTTGCTTGCTTGCCTGTTTGCTTGCTTGCTTGCTTGCTTGCTTGCTTGCTTGTTCTTTTTGTACTTCAGAAGAAAAACACTGCTATTCTTGGTGGCTTTACCCACACATTCCTAATAACAGTGTATAGTGGTAGAATCACAGTGAGGGGATTTCTGACTCTCAATGACTTTTTTCTGCAATACTAAATTTGAGCAAAATGGGAAAGTGCTTTCTATGTCAGAAACAGCTTAAGACAACGTGTCTGTGAGGGGTGGAGCCTGTTGAAGAACTAAGTGCCTGTGGAGTTAGAGTCTGTGTTCTGTGGGGAGATAAAAGGTCACTGGAGTTCTCCCCAAGCTTCAGTCTAGGAGGAATGGATAAGATCCTGAAGTCATCATTTTTGGTCCTGGCCCTTCACATAGCCTGTGAGTCATGGAGGAGAAAATTCAGGATGTGTGATTAGTGTGGAGGTGTGAGAGAAGTGGGGCACAGGACAAAATCACGAATGCTGACACCACAAGCAGGTAGGACAAACCCGGGAAACTAATGACATTTGTTGTGTCTCTACACAGGGGTGAGTGGCCAGCAGCAGGACAGACGTGACCAGCAGCAGGTGAGACAAAGTCCCCAATCTCTGACAGTCTGGGAAGGAGGGACTTCAGTTCTGAACTGCACTTATGAGAACAGCGCATTTGACTACTTCCCATGGTACCGGCAGTTCCCTGGTGAAGGCCCTACAATTCTGATAGCCATACGATCCGTGTCGAGTAAAATGGAAGATGGAAGATTCACAGTCTTCTTCAGTGAAAGCATGAAACAGCTCTCCTTGCACATCACAGATTCTCGGCCTGGAGACTCAGCCACCTACTTCTGTGCAGCAGGAACACAGTGCTCTCCAGGCACCTGCAGCCCATACCCAAACCTGCAGCTGAGGTTCCAGCAAAACCCTGCTGTGGGCCTGAGCCTGGCAGAGGTGCAGAGGGGTTTTCATTTGCAGGTGACAGGTGACACAGTGAATGTAAGGATTAGACTCATTCAGGGCACAGACAGACCAAGGTGAAGTCATGGCTTGCTTTTCTCCAGTCTCCCTTTGCTCCTCAGGCACTACTGAAGTTTTAGATCCATTTCCTTAACTAGCTTAGTTGTTTTGTTTCCTAAGTGGTTGTACAAATATTTTTCTGTGTGGTTGGTTCGCACCAAGTGGAAATTAGAAAGTCCCCATCACCCTACACTCTTCTCAACATGCTATTGATGTGTATGTATTACAGCACAATGTCAATCACTTTGACTGTGCCTTATGTGGTAGAAATCACATAGAATTGTCTTTTACCTTAATCTCCTCTGATTGCCAGGGAAGTGGTGATGTATGTGACCACTGACTACATCTAATTCCTCTTTTTTTGCTTTTTAAATCCCCATCTACCTTCAAGAAATTCATGTATGGAAACCAGGATGTACTTAGAAGGATGCAGGTGTATTTACAATAGACAAATGACATCTGTGAGGGAAGGAAGAATTCAATTTACTCATATCATGAAAATATATAAATTTCACTAAAGAACTATTTTCATAAGTGTATTCCATAGATGAACAAAACAAGATTTTGAAGGTTAATTTTTTTTTAGCTAACAGAAGCAGTTGCAGTCTTTATGGCCATCAGCAGTACACAGAATGGAAAAAGGACTTCTCATTGCCTAACACTTCACAGGGTTTATTCACTTAATGCTACATGCATACTAACAAGATTTCCATTGGAGAAAAATTTAATTAGCTTATAAATTTAAAAGTTTTCATGCTACATAGTTGAAGGTAGTGGGAGCCCTAACTACCTAGGAAGTCAAGGCAGGAGGCATGGTTGAGCCTAGGATTGGAAGTCTAGTCTGAGCAACATAGTGAAACTTTGTCTTACAAAACCTAATCCAGCAAAAACAATGTGGAAGATATTTAACTTAAGCATGTAAAGCCCGCAAGCTCTCCTTCCCATTCACAGTGAGTAATTTTTCAATATCTAAAAGAGAAAGTGAAGAAGGAAAATCAGTCAGTTGGCTCTTAGCAGTTGGAGATATATTTCACAATATCAGTGGGTGAACTACCCAAGTCTTTTAAAGTGTTAGATCCTTGTCAAGTTTAAACTTGAGCCAGAAGTTGGGAACAGTATTTGTATCAGATTGGAATAGGCTTCACTGAATACAAACACCTAGCTCAGCAGTCAGCAGAAGAGCAAAGGCATCCTTGAAGATGCAGAAGAGAGAATTGAGAAATTTTGGGTACTTCAAGACAGAACTCTGAGCTTCTTAGGCATTTAATTGGTGGAAAATATTTAAAGAGATCTAAGAGACAATGAAGACAGGTTAATTTATAGTAACATAATTATCACCATTTGAGTGTCTTTATGTGGTAGTCTAAATCTATCACGTGGTAGATGTCTGAGTTTGACGCCAGCCTGGTCTACTGAGTGAGTTCCAGGACAAGCAGGCTTAGGCGGAAAAGGAGACAATTGAAATCAGGAAGGTTGTGAAGATGTGTTTTAACAAGGGAGCCAATCCTAGTTCCAGCAAGCAGGAAAATGTGGCAGCCTGGTCACATGGATTCTATTTTAGAATCAAGGATGAACTCTGTGTAATCTCCCTCTGTAACCATGGAAAGCCTCTGAGGCCAGTCATGTAGCGCGTGTGTACCTGAACAGAGGTCCAGAGAGGCAACCCCATGAAGTTGTGAAGGTTAAGCCTGGATTACCTTGGAGACCCCAAGATGTTAAAGATGCCAGAGTCTTGGGTTATCTGCCAGGAAAGATGCTAACAGGTAGTGCAACAAGCCCAAGAGAAAGAGATGTGTTGCAGTCAACAAAGCTGAAAGGAGTTGGAGATCTGAAGAGCATTTTGACAACACACATGGAAATGCAGAGGTTGGAGTTTGCCCAGATGGTTTTCAATTTTCTTTGGTCCAACATTACCCTATTATGTTCCCTTTCCTCCCTTTTGGAATAATAATATATATTCTGTGCCATTATATGTTAGAAGTATATGATCTGCTTTTTTCATTTTGATTTTACAGTTAAGAGATTGCCTTGTGTCTCAGAAGAGATGGTCTTTTAAACAATGTTGAGACTGTGCTAGACTATTGGGACTTCTGAAGTTGGAACAAATGCATTTTTGCATTATGATATATCTACAAGCTTATGGGAACGAGGAGTGGAATGTGGTGGTTTGAATAAGAATGGACCCTAAGAAGCCCATAGATTTGAATTATTAGCCACCAGGAAGTAACTCTATTTGAAAGGATTAGGAACTATAGCCTCTTTGGAGGAACTGTGTCACTGGTAATGGGCTTTAAGGTTTCAAAAACCCATGTCAAGCCCATCGTATCCCCCCTCTCTTTCTCCCTCCTCTTCCTTCACATGAGGATGTATGTATTAGCTTCTGCCCCAGTACTTGCTTGCATGCCACCATGTTCCCTAACATGATGATAGTGTGTTGATTTTTGCTGACCCATGCAGATCTGTCTGCTAGACCTGGGATCTGAGGATCTGAAAGAATGGGGCCAACTACAGTCTAATGTTATAGACAACCATACTTGAGTTTCAGCATACTTTTATACTCAAATGCAACAAAGAAAGCAATGATTCAAAGAAGACTGACTGGGTGCAACAAAACACAATCAGAAAAACATGTAAATAAACACCAGTAAGCACATAATAAATATTAACAGAGCAGCCTTTGAGAGAACTTTCTCTGGACAGACCAATTTAAACATGATTGCCTGGCACATACTATAGATTATATATGAGGAAGCACAAAAGCAAGGCAGGAGGTCATATCAAGATTCAGAATATACTCACCAGATTGGTTTCTATACCTATATTCTGACATTCAACAGTAATAAATATGTTTTATCAAATGAATAGAGATGTTTAACATAGGAGCCATGAAATCACACCCAAGAACAATCCAGGGAACAAAATGCACTTCAGTTAAAGGGCCCTCTGCATTGTTTCCATGGAGCCTTTCTCATGGTTTCTAAAGGCTTTATTCACCATGCATCATTCTTTTTACTGTGTTTCAATAATAATGGACTAAACCTCTGAAACTAAGCAAATCCCAAATTAAACACTTTCTTTAATAACAGTTCACTTGGTGGTGGTATATCTTCACAGCAATAGAAGAGTGACAAAGATACCCACTCCCGTTAACCCTATTCCCCATTTTCTTGAATGACTGAATTCTTTTGAATGATTCCTTAAGGATTGAACTTTAATCTTTTTTTAAGATGTAATTTTTATTTACATTTGTGCATGTGCAGACCCATGTGAGTCTACACAAACTTGTCCATGTACACATACCTGTGTGTGTGTGAAGGACAGAAATGATGTCCAATTACTCAAAGCTGGAGTTGCAGGTTTGGCAGGATATTTAGCTAGTCAAGTGGGTCCTGAGATCTGAACTTCCATCTTAATGACTAGCAGCAAGGGTTTTTCAAGGTGAGCCATCTCTTTACCAACCATAAGTTTTATCTTCACTAGGAAGTATTGTTTGTCAATTAAATCTCAAGGAAAGACAAGGCAGCATTTAGAATGAGACCAATTGTCCAGCCCAGCACTCAAACCAATGTGCTCCAAAGCCTCACCACAGAGGCTGTGGCCATGCAGCATGGAGAGCATCCACCTGCTCTGTGGAGAACTAAAGAGGGGCACAGCCCTGCCATCCTGAGCTCCCCAGGCTCCTGTGGCTTCCATGGTCTCCTGCTTAGCCACAGAGACTAGAGTCCAGGGCATGTGCTGCCTGTCGGCACTCAGCAGTGAGGTGGGCAGAGGAGTATACCTCAGATACCAGAAACTCTTCCCTGATGTATATGTTGACTGGTTATTTAAACTCATAGGGAGACCTGGAGCTCTTTCAGAGACCTAGTTGGTCCTTTCTCTTCTGATTGCCTTTTGGTTCATTTCATCCAATGGGATAATGAGAACAAATGAAAGATTAAGAGCTACATTCTTCAATGATGACACAGCACTACCAAAATCCAACCTCCAATTTATGTGGCATTAACATGCCCCTAAGTACTTTCAGGTTACATGTATCATGTACATATAATAGGCTGCAGTCACAGACAGACCTGTCAAGATTATCATGAGACCTTTTTGTACATTAAAATATACAGAGTTTAGTGAAACTGAATACTTCAGGGCAATGGTATGGATGCTTCTAGGAAATGTAATAAGTACGTTCTTTGTGTGGCAAGAACAGGACATTTTCTGAATAAAACTAAATGTTAGACTATTACAAGCAAATCAGGTTTTGTAAAAGTAGGTTTTTAAATTAGTGTAACTTCTCTCTGTGTGTCTCTGGCTCTGGCTCTCTCTCTCCGTGTGTGTGTGTGTGTGTGTGTGTGTGTGTGTGTGTGTGTGTGTGTACTCCAGTGGTCAACATTGGTTATCTTCGTATATTGCTCTCCACATCTATTTATTCATTTAATTAATTAATATATTTATTTATTTGGTATAGGTTCTCACTGAAATTGAAGCTCACCAATTGGACTAGTCTGTCTAGTGACACCTTGTGATTTTCCTGTCTCTGTTTCCCAGAGCTCTGACTGCAGGTGCACCCACATCAACTGGTTTCTTAAGTGGCTGCTGGAGATCAACACATAGGTCCTCATGATTCACAGCAGGCAAGTGACACACTGAACATCTCTTTAGTCTCTAAAGACTACTATTTTATTCCTGTTACAGTTTCATGGAACATAAACAAACAGGTATCTTCTGGCATTATGATGGACTACCCTTTACCATGTGATTTAAAAGTAGCTCTACTAATTGCTGAATTTATTAGGACCCCAGCACTCTCTAAAGGAGGAAGATTATTTCAGATCCCAATGAGTCACAAAGAAATTCACAGACCTGTGAGGACTTTTTTTAAAATTAGGCTTTATTAGATAAAAATGTAGAGAAGTAAACATATGACAATGGTCTGGAAGTGCATTAAAGACTGCACATGGCTCATGATGAATCTCACTTTGGGTCTCCCAAATTATCCCTCTAATAACAACCATGAGTTCAAAGCAGCTTTATGCTCAGCAGGGATGGGTTTTCCCATTCTCCCTTTTAAGTGCTGCCTCTTTTAACTACCAAGAAAGACCAGAAGCAAATAAAAGTCTATGGTGAGCTACACTGTTTCTCTCTGTACAAGGAACTTGTGGCCTGTGATCATACAAAACCCCACTTCCTGCCTGAGGCAATGTAGGAAACACAGTCAGTACACGTGCAGTCACTTGACACTGATCTAAGGCCGAGGAGACATATTCATAGAGAAGGAGATGTGCCACACACCTCCTCACAGCATGCTCTGTGTGTTGGTGGCCTTGGCCTTCTCTGGTATGGATGTCTCACATATAGCTAAGTATATTAAGCAGGAAGCCTTACCCTAGGCATGTAGCAGTTCACATGGACATGATGGGGAAGAGGGATTAGAGAGAAGCAAGCAGAATATGTCTTCAGCTAGATTTGTCTTGGGTCTTAAGGTAGCGAAGTCCAACAGTGTTTTGTTCACATTATCACAGAATAAGCTTTTTTCTTTCTTTTAATTGTTCTGCAGGATCCAATTTGGGTGATAAAGTGACTCAGGTCCAGTCAACCGCAAGCACACAAGAGGGCGAAGAAGTCACCCTAGACTGTTCATATGACTCAATTTTGCTCAGTCGTCATCTTTTTTGGTACAAACAGCTTCTTAGTGGAGAAATAATTTTCCTTATTCACCTGTATGCCTCTACTAAGACTGGGAGGAGTGGCCGCTACTCTGTTGTCATCCAGGAATCAGCCCAGTCCTTCAGCCTTGTCATTTCAGCAGCACAGCTAGAAGATTCAGTCAAATATTTCTGTGCAGTCTCAGACTCACGGTGTTTGAAATGATAGCACAAGCTGAACAAAAACTGGAGCTCCTTAAGCATAGCCTCTCTCAGGTAGCCCAGATGAGAAGCACACCTGCACATCCCAGATAAGACGGTCCCAACTGTGGATCTTTCATCTGTGGACTGCATCAGAAGTGTGTTTCTGAGTAAAACCTCAAATTATGAAAATTAGAAACAGTTGTAGTGAGTGTCTTTCTTTTAATTCTTTGTCTTGAAAGTATTTAGCTAAAAATAGACCACAGAGAGCATGTGTAGTATTCTCTGTACTTGGGAATCTTACACCACAATAATCTAAAGTATTAGTTTTTCTTTAAGTTGGTAACAGCACAGAGCTCAGACTAGGCATCTGGAAGAGCAAAGAACATAATTTCCTTGTGAAACTGAGAGAAGCAGAGCCATCATGAGTGAAGTTGTCAGAGACACATTAGGAGGAGTTCACCCCATGAAACTGCTGCTTCTGGGGAGTCCCTATAAGTCACTGTCTTTGCATCTGGTACTGAGCCTGAGATACAGAAGGTCAGCTAGACCAGATTAGGGAAGGACGGCAGCATGAGGGCAGCATCTGATTGTACTTATATTTTTGAAACTACAGTGAGACTCATAAGTCAATTGGAATCTAGAAGGATAATCCTCCCCCATCTGCTCAGTCTCACTCCTTTGAGGGAACTTCAGAAGCAGCCATGGTCTTTTCTAACATACTACACTCAGAGTTGACCCAAGATAAAGAAAAGTTCTAGAAGTGAGGAGTAGAGAGTGAACGGTAAATTGAGTTGGAACCTCATTGACATCATATGTGCCTGGGCCTGAATCAACTGAGGTACATAAAAAAACTATAAATGTATATAAATATATCCCACCTGTATCTCAACTCCTCTGGAGTTGCTTTTACTATGTCCAACCTCCAAACAGAACAACATGGGGAAGGAAATTCTGGGAAATACATTTCCAGACATGTTTTCAAATATTTATTTATTTATTTATTTTATATCGTGTGTGTAACTGTTTTTCCTCCATGTTTGTGTGTACTGTGTGCATATCTGGTGCTCATGGAGTCCAGATGAGCACCTCTGCAAGAGCCTCAAGTGCTCGTAACTACTGAGTCAATGTTCTAGCCCCTGTTTCTGCATAGTTTACATTGAGACTACAAAGCTACCATAGGACTTCTGGGTAAGCTGTAGGATTAGATGTTGGGTTTCTAACATAAGAAGAAATAGGGGCAAGGTAAAACCACAATAGGTCATTTAAGAGAAAGAGCTAAAGAAAGTAGCTGACATGGTACTTTCTCCAAAGAGAACCAGCCAAGCAACAGAGTTGTAACAAGCTGCTTCTCTCAGTTACCACCAGCTGTTGCCAGCAGTTAAGTGTCTGCCTGCATGGGCTCCATGAGAGCCACAGAGAGAAAACCCAGCTGTTCTAATGTATTTTCTATGGTCTCTGCTTCAGTTCCTGGTTCTGGATTCCTGTCCTGATTTCTGACTTGGTTCCCTCAATGTTTACTATGAGGTAGAAATATGATCTGAACTATTTTCTTTCTTATGCAGGTTGGTTTTGATCTGTGTTTCTATTACAGAAACCCAAACCAAAATAGAACAGAGTCTCAACTCAAAACTTTTGATAAAAAAAAGTGGTATTTCATCACAGAAATCCTCTTCTGGAAGAACCAACCGATAACTTGTTTGGATTCATGAGACTAGCAGGCTTCCCCATTTGTGGCAATTGATATAAAATCAAACTAAGCAGAGGATGAAACCACCTCATCCTGAAGAGGATGAAACAATGTGTGCATGATGCCTTTTACTACATGATGTTGGGTATTTTAATGTTTTAAAATTACTATTATTGCACAGTTTTACACACACACACACATACACACAATGTGCTTTGATTGTATGCCCCTATTATCTTCTCTGACTCCCCTTCCTCTCCCCACAAACTCCTTCTACCTTCCAACAAGTTTCGTTTTTTTGTCTTTTATTTATATCCTTTTCTTGTGGCCCACTAACTTCAAGTAGGATTTCTTCCATGAGCATGAACCTGGGCACGGGAGTTCCTGGACTAAAGATAACAGCTTATCAGTACTTACCCCACTGAGGAATATGACTTCCCCTCCCCAAGCAAGCACTAACAGAATGTAGCTCCTCAGATAGGGTTGAACCTACTGACAAAGATAAAATATTTAAAGATCCAGTCTTGTGCTTGTGGACACCACTTTTGTGATTTCATAAGTTCATTGTCTCTGTCATTTCCAGAAGGTTGTATTTATTCATATTTATGTGTTTATATTTTCTTAGGTTGCTGTCTGAAAATTTAATCTTGCTGTCAAAGTTTTTATGACTCTAGTCTTATAACAGTTTCTCTATTGCTCAATACTGTGACTCATGTGCTTTTTTTCTCATTTTAATTTTAGTCCTTCTATCCCCTTTTCCTTTCCTTATTCAGTTTATGATATAAAGGTTAACTCAAAGGAAGTACATTTTTCACGTAAACACTATCATTGAACTCTACTGGGGATTTGAAAAAGTGTCTTATGTGTTTTCTACTGTAATTCAGCACTATGACTTCTGGTAAGTCATTATGTCTGGTAGTTCAGGCACATTCCCTGCTAAATAGCAGTAGGTAACATAAATCCAAGTAAAGACAAATCACGGGAGAAATCACATGAGACAGAGGATAAAACAGAGGAAGAAAGTTAGAAAACACATCCATCAGATGCACAAAGCACAATGAATAAACACAAAATATATGAGAAAACCACCCACTATGACATCCACCTAAACTCATAACTCCTCAGTAGTGGACACTAAAGAGAATGAGACAGCTAAAATACAAGATAAAGACTTAGTGTTCTCTTTGAAAGAATATGAGTGACCATCTATGGGAGTCAAGTAAGCATAAGAACAATGTAGGAGACTCAGCTCCGGAAAGGGACAAAGAAGTTATCAAAGTGAACAAAAGAATCAAGAACTTGGAGATATTTTTAAAAAAAAATGGAGGAAAGCTTCAGCAAGAAAATTGAGACTCTGAAAATGAACCAATCATAATTGTTAGAAAAGGAGGAATCAATCAATCAAATAGAAAACATCAGAAAGCATCATTAACAGACAAGTCCAGGCAGCAGGATGAGTTTCATAGATGAAAGACAAGGTTGAGACAGCAATACAATCATAAACTATATAGAAAAATAATGAATATATCTGAACCTTCCAAGAACTGTGGGACACATCCAAGAGGCCAAACCCAACAATCCATGGGGCAGAAGAAGGAGCTGAGAAAAAGTTTGAAAACATAGTTCATTCAATCAAATAATAACAGACAATCCTTCAAGTTGAATGAAAGAAATGGTGATCCAAACTACTGAGCATTTATCCTAAACAGACATAACCAAATAAGAACTGTTCCTTGACAAGCAAGGAAATTATTAAGAAGTATAAGGAAAGCCAGACTGTGCATGTCTTTAATATCAGCACTTAAGAGGCAGAAGCAGGTGGATCTTGGGGTTTGAGGCCAGCCTGGTCTACATATTGAGTTCCAGGACAGCTAGGAATACACAGAGAAACCCTTTCTTGAAAAACCAAACAAAGTGTTGGGGATTTAGCTCAGTGGTAAAGCACTTGCCTAGCAAGCGCAAGGCCCTGGATTCAGTCCTCAGCTCTGGAAAAAAAATTAAAAAATTAAAAAAAAAAAAAAAGAAAAACCAAACCAAACAAACAACAAAAACCCAACAACTCCCTCCGAAACTGTGGTGGTGTTTGCCTTCAATTCCCACAATCTAGAGGCAGAGACAGGAAATCCCTGAATTTTGGCCCCGCTGGTTTACTGAGTGAGTTCCAAGACAGCCAGGGCTACACAGAGAAACTCTGTCTCAAAAAACAAGACAAACAAACAAAAACCTCAAAAGAATTGCAAGGGGAAAGCATCAATTCACATTCAAATCAGAAACACCAGGAAAGACTAGATCACTCTAAATGCCAAGAAAGTATGCCATAATATATTTTAAGGCCCAAAACAAATAACTGTCAACCAAGGTTGCTATACTTGGCAAGTGATCTCTTCAATTCAATAGAGAAATAAAAACATTTCAACAAAAGCATAAATCAAAACAGTTCATAAAAACCCAGCCAACACTGCAGAAAATCCTTAGAGCAACACTATAAATGTATGAACAAAGGTAGAGGTAGTCTCAGCCATAAGAACATAAAAATAATGCATTTCATGAGAGGAGATGATAAAGGAGGAGAGCCAGGAAGGAATCGATCATGTCAACACAGCCAACCAACAAACCTCTAACATGAACTGGGAAGGAAAGAACAGCAATGAGCCACACAACCAAAACATCAACCAAGAAAATCATGGCAACAGCAAGTCACTATCAATAATCAAGTTAAAAGGACATGATTCTTATTAAATTAAGGTATCATAATCTGGTTAATCCACTCTAAATCTTTGAAGATGCAGAAGTACATCAGCAACAGGAGACTGTATGCATGAGTAAATGTAATTCAGAAAGTAGAGACACTTACTGATTAAAGCTCCACACAGACCTTTTAACAACAAGCATTACTGTATAGTGATTGTGTATAGGTACCAATTGTGTCTCTCTTTTATATGTTGGGGGGAGGGTAGAATTAAGAAGTGGACACATACTGGAATTTTCTTACTGACTATACAGAAGAGCAGACACCAGCACTGCTTTAACATTTATCCCAGAAACCACTAGCAACATGACTTCAGGTGACTCATGCCAAACTTGGCTGGCATGTTCACTTGCATAAAGTTCAGGCACTAGGTTTGAATGATGTTAATATATTACATAAATTGTAAATAGTACAAAAACATAAATGGCTTACATTCACCAATTAAAAGTCACAGACTAACTGGCTGGATCAAGAAAAATACTATTTGTGTCTCTATCAAACACCTCTCATAAACAAGAACATCAAAAACTAGCAGTCATAGGATGGATATCAGCAGGCCAAGAAAGTGAAATCTGTAGATGTGGTACAACAAGTCTCATCTGAAAAAGTGGACTTCAGACCAAAATAAGTCAGAGAGATGAAGAAAGCCACTACATAACCATAGAGGGTAAGCATTGGGCATATGGGTGCAAGGAGATTTGGAGCTCCAGTTCAACAAAATAAACATTAAGTGACATAAATTCTCACATAGGATCATAATCAGTAATAATCTGAAACTTCAGTGGCTCACCATGACTTTAGCAAGTCCTTGCAAACTAAAACCTAACAAAGAAACTTCAGAGCTAAGGGATTCTGCAAAGCTACAACACTTATTTTGACAGAAGAATTCCGCCCCCCTCCCCCCAGGAATGCAAAGTAAAGCAATAGACACTTAGAGAACTCACTAAAGGCAAACAATGAAATCTTCTTAACACTTGTAAAATTCAAATTCTCTACTCTGAGCCTTTGCCTTGCCTGCCCATGGTGCTGTCCCATAAAATCCCAGCATGGTGCTGTTCTGCAATCCCTGTCAGTCTTAATTCAAATGCAACTGCCCGTGAAGACTGTGCCTAAATCGTTGCATTTTCCTCCTTGAAAATCATGCTCTAGCCTACTCCAAAGGTGGAAGAGGGAAGTATTTATTTTTAAAATTTTCATTTACGTCTTAAATATTTTTATCAGTCTTAAACATAGTACTGAAAGTAATGAACTTCTGAAGGAGTTAGAAAGAGGAATATTTGTGGATGGGTAAGCATAACTACCTCCTGATATGGAAGCTTCTAGTTTCTAGAATAGAAGTGTTTGGAAGTTAAGAGTATTGCTATCTAAACAGGACCAACATATGAAAAAGGAGAACCCAGAGAGCTACAAAAGACTCAGCTCAGAATCAGTTTAGTGAACTCCCAGCCTTAGAGTATCCCCAATCCCTAAAGGATAAAGCTTTACTTCTTCCTCCTCTGAGGTTCATCTTCTGTCTTTCCCAGATACCCAGTTATTTGTCTGTCACAGGGAATGAACTCTGTAAAACTGTAGATGGTCACCAGCATTACTGCTACATCTGCTTCCCTCGTCCCCTTCTACTGTCTCTTAGACTCCCTCTTGGAGCCTCCTGGTTTTATGTCACCTGTATTCTGTTACCGTATAATTTTCTGCTTCTTTTCATTTTAAAGCCCTCTGCTAAGACCTCTTTTTTTCCTCTCATTTCCTTTTCTATTTCTATGACCAGTGGCATTGCTCCACATATCTATCTATCTATATATATATATAAACATTAAAATGTATGAACTGTATACGAGAAAAAAACATACAATACTTGTCTTTCTGAAACTCAAAAAGAAGTAGTTTTTACAGTACCTCTGCCACCAGAGATCTGAAGAATTGTGATATTTGAGCTGAGCTCCTGGCTGCCCTCTAGTGCTTGTGAGTTAAATTGTGAGAGCATGTAGTGGTGGCAGCAGCTATCTTTTCTGATCTGAAGTTACAACTTTGCGATAATCATGGCAGGAGGATTCAGAAAGAAGGTTGTGGTGTTTGATCCACTGCTGTCAGATGTGATTGTGACTCATTTAGGAGTGCCAAAGATGATTCCTGGGTTTTTTGGGCTGGAGAGTGGAAATTGCTCAAGATATAGGGTTCAGCCTTGTTACTCAAGGTATGGTGTTTTTCTTTGCTAAGTGCATTTGTGTTTATATGCTGCCCCTTTTTATATTCTGCAAATGTCCTGGGAGGTAAGAACAAGTCAGTGATGGAGAAGAAGCCACGGTAGGAAACATGGCACAGTGAGCTCTTGTCATCTTCCACTGGGCCTCCTTCCTTCCAAGGTAATACAAGGTTTTCCAATGGGCACCTAGACATGTGATGGAGCACAGACACCTGGGAGAAGCTGGGAAAGCTGTCCTTAGGATGCACTGCCAAGTAGACTCCCCATGGGCTTTATCTTGTGGGCAGACACTGCAACCTCAGTGAGTGCCTGCTAGTCTTTAATGGAGGACACGGTAAGCAGACCCAGCAAGTGTCTGAGGTACTGGAGCTACTGTGCTGTGTGATTTCCTGTTTACTGCTTACTGAACATGCCAATGTACTTAAAGCTTCCCTCCTTGAACAGCAAAGTGACATCCCAGAAATAAAGATTTGGGTTACACTTCTGGATCTACCACTAATTAGATGAGGGGAATTTGGCAGACTGCTTCATAATTTCCATGCCTGATTTCCTCATTCCTAGTGTGATTGTTGGTAATATCTACTGCAATGTTCTTTATGGTGGATTGTAGCATGAATCTTCAAAGTTCTTATTAATAAAATCAAACCTGAGCCAGTTATTGGGGTGAACACTGGAAGATCAGAGAGCCAGGACAAGCCACAGCTATCTCACCTCGCCAGATCCTCAGCTGGTCTTGCTTCCTCAGACTGGAGGCCTCTGAGTCCTCATCCAGAATGGGTGTCAGCTGAACTGTGCTGCTAGAAGCCTGAAAGCTTAACCAGGCCAAATGTTTCCCCAGGCCAAATGCTTCTCCAGGCCAAAATGCTTCTAGTTTCTGGTCCTCACGCTTTATATACCTTTCTGCTTTCTACCACCACTCCCTGGGATTAAAGGCTGGCTTTCTGGGATTAAAGGCATGTGTCACCAAGTCTGGCCCTTTCCAATGTGGCCTTGAACTCACAGAGATCCAGAGTGATTTCTGTCTCTGTAATGCTAGGATTAAAGTCGTGTGCTACCACTGCCTAACTTCTGTTTAATATTGTGGCTGTTCCGTCTCTGACCCCAGATAAGTTTATTAAGGTACACAATATTTTGGGGAACACAATACTACCACAGTGGATAAATGAAATTATGGCTGCCAATGCTTAGCAGCCTGTGCCCAAAGAACGTGTACAAAGTTATTTAGAGAAGGGGAAGTTGTATGTGTGAGGAAATGAATACCTTGTCCAGTTCTACAAAGTGCCTGTCCCAGCAGAGCTTTCCCTGTACTCCTATTTAGAGACTGCCATCAAGTCTTACTGGAAACCCAGTTTACTGACTTAGTGTAGGACACACATGTGCTTGTCTGCATTCATTTTCATTTTCTGTTTAGTAGAATTCTCCCAAGAGAAGAGATCAAAATTACTAAGAAAACCTCATTTTTTAATTCATTGTGAACAAGAATGTGTTTATGACATTTTCATCCACGCAGATCTTGTTTGCTCATATTCACTTCATCCCCTTCCCTTCTTCCAATCATGCTTCTGCTAGTTTTCTCTTCTTCCAAGTATTCCCAGTCTACAACCCCTCTCTCTTGTGTGTATGCACCCTACTGAGTCCATTTGTGTCGTCCATCTCTACATGTGTTCAGGCATGACAAAGTAGGGTTAGAAAAACCTATATGATCATTTGTTTCTGGGGGAAACTGTTCTACTTCTGTCATCAGCTTTGACAATCTGCAGGTCTTCATCTAGGAGTAGAACCATGTTGACTCTCCCCACCCATGTTGCCATGCCGACTGGTATTATCATGATATTGATTTTGCTCAGGAAACCATGTTTTTGAGATTTGTGGGGGTATTTCCCTTGAAATGTCTGTAGGAACCTGTGTAGACACAGGCTTTTTTTTGTCCTCTGGCTCTTAACAGTCTTTCTGCCACCTCTTCTGTGATTGTCTTCAGTCTTAGGTGTAGGGCTTACATTGCTGATGTATCAGCTGGATTTGGTACCATATCATCACTTATTCTTTGTATAGTGTCTAGTTGTGGATTTCTGACCTGTGAGGAACAGGATGTACACAGATTTGTCTCTGGGGATTTTCACGACTGTTAATAGGTGCAGGGAGGTCCAGCCCACTATGGGTCAGAACATCCCAAAAAGGTGGTCCTAACTTGTATAAGAAAGCTAGATGAGTGTAAATTGACCTGCAAGCCAGATGGTAAGCCACATTCTCCTTTGTCCTTGCTGTATCTCTTTGGCAGTAAAGTGCATTCCCATGCTGGAGGTAATGCTGTATGGAATAGAAAGCAAGCCTGATATCAAGTTATGCACTGATCCTGTAGTGATATTTTATTTGGGCACCCCAATAAAGCTTATCTGGAGATCAGAGGGCCGAGCTAGCCAACTATATTAAACATAGTGATTAGGCAGTGGTATCACATGCCTTTAATCCTAGAATTCAGGAGGCAGATATCCATCCAGATCTCTTTGAGTTCAAGGCCACCTTGGGAACAGAGCCAGGTGTAGTGGCACATGCCTTTAATCCCAGCACTAACCATAGAGGTCTGGAGGTCTGTACAGACAGACAGGAAGTGATAGAGCTGGGTAGAGAGAGAAAATGATGTAGCTGGATTGAGAAAGGAAGTAAGATGGCAGAGCACAGAAGGCATATAGGCATGGGTATACAGTAAGTAGCTCTCTCTTGAGACTGAGGAGTTGGTGAAGTGAGGTTGTCTGAACTGTTCTGTTTCTCTGACCTTTCAGCTTTCACCCCAATATCTGGATCCAGGTTTTTATTAATAAGACCATTTATCAATTCATGTTACATTTTAGGATTAATGTCAAGTCCTGACTGGAGTAATCTGTGAGGCTGTATTCTTTGAGCCAGTTGCCTTGAAGCGGATCTGGATGTTGGATCATCTGGAGACCTCTCAGGGGGGTTGGATGATCAAATCATGTTAGCCTGGAAGCAATCCACAGGTTCTCATCTTCCATGGAAACAAAAGCAGAACCTCTTTTCCAAAGTAACATATTCTTAGAAACAAATTTTGAAGACAAGTTACCTTTAAAATATACATGTTAGTTTAACTCAGCAGCCTTTATAATCAAGTGTTTCTCTCCAGTTAAAAATCCCAAAGACAATATAATCTAGACTCTCTGTGTGATTTCCATCTTTACATGGCTTATTATATTACTTTTACTGTCTCTTTAAAGACTTTATTTTTTTTTAAACTATCTATTTCTTTATATAACTGTCTACCCTCCTTTTCCTCTCTCTTCCAAACCTACGTACATGTATACACACATTGTAAACTGTTTGGAGGTTTATTCCATCTGAAGCTGTCTTATTGTGAATCTATAATGCTTTTCTGATCATCACTTTAAACTGCAGCATGCTTATGACTGAAGCAGAAGCTTTGACTGCTGACTCCACCCACCTCAGCTTCCCAACCTGGCAGAGGTACACTTACATCAGCTGTGGGGGAACAATACTTACTACAGACTCTGGGAAACAATAGGTCTATGTTTCCATCCAACAGCCTGGAACCCAGAAACCTCTTGATTTATTTATTTATAATTCTGTACTAGCAAAAGCTAAATCTACCCCACAGCATGCTGCATGGCTTGGAGATGCCACAGTGTACTATGGCAGGAATCTGTCATGTCGCTTAGTTTATGGTGGCTGTCGGCCAGCACCATCTCACAGGCAGCTGTCAGGAAACGAGTCTCTGAGCTGCTTCTGGCATGAGACTGTGAGACTAGGAAGCCCAGTGTGGCTCTGTTTCTATACCTTCAGGATCTTTAAGCTTTCTTAGGTCTATGTGGATTAATGCCCACCTTGGGTGCCAAAATGTAGCTGGAAGTTTTTCTGTGTCCTGCCTGGTCTCACAGCCACTCGGATTCAAGTAAACATACAGAGGTTTATATTAATGACAAACTGGGTGGCCTATAGCTTAAGTTTCTTGCTAGCTAGTTTTATCTTCTTAAATTAACCCATTTCTGTTAATCTATGTTTTGTCACATAGCTGTGGTGTTACCAGTCTGCTGGCATGCTGCTCCTTGGGCAGTGGGCCCACATCTCCCTGCCTCTGCCTTTCCTCTTCCTGTTTCTCTCCTTGGATTTCCTGCCTGCCACTAAGCTACCTTGCCATAGGCCAATGCAGCTTATTTCTTAACCAATGGGAGCAACATATATTCACAACATACAGAAAAACATCCCACAGCAGTTCATCATCTGATGTTGGGAACTCACTCATGATTCTCCAAACTCCAACAGGCTTGAACATTTCCACTTCTCTTAGCACATATACCTTCTCTTGTAGGCTTCAGCTGATTCCACTCTACTTGCTGGTTGTCCCACAGTCCTGGCATCTTCAATATTCTTGAGTCTCCACTGATATTGAGGCTGCACTTTCATTAATGACCTCTTCTCACCATGACTCCTTAATCCTGGGATCTCCACTGAGACTGTGTATAGTTTTACATCATTATCATGCTATTTTAATTATAAAGATTTTGTAGTATATTTTGGAGTCCGTAATGGCAATAATCTCCCTCAGTATTCCTATTATTTAGGTGTGCTTTGGCCTTCTTCCGTCTTTTGTACCTTCATATACATTTTTGGGTTTTTTTTCTTTCTATGTCTGTGAAAAATAGTCTTGAAATTCTGTTCATGGTTCACATGAATTAATCGTGTAAAAAATGGCTTTTCTGCCAAAAAGCAGTATCTAGATATGATACAATCACAATAAAATTTCCTGGTATATTCTTAAGTAGTTTCTCTTTCCTTCTCTAACAGATCTAGAATTTAATGTCTTGTACTGAGCTATTTGATAATTTTTAAATTAATTTTGCTCAGGTTGACGAAGATATTGTTTTATGATACTACATAGAGCTATCTGTTTTTTCCCCAGCATCATTTACTGAAGATGACTTTTCACCATTGCATTGCTATAGTTATATTGCTTTATGAGTCCTCAGCATAATTACATTGGTCTATGTGTCTCTTTCATTAGAGTAAAATGTTGTTTTGTTCCCATGAAGGTGTCCTATAATTAGATACCAGAAAGTGTGATATCTCCTGCCTTACTAAGTCTACTTAGGATTAGCTTTGACTATTCTGGGTATTTTGTGATTCCACATGTTACTAACGCTTTTATATTCCTGTGAATTATATATAGTAGTGGGATTTTGATAGTGATATTACTGAATCTTTAGAATGCCCTAGGAGGAAGGAACCCCATGGACACAGGACTCAAGGACCATATGAAATCAGGCTGTGTCCTGGACTACCCCAGCCCAGTGGATACCACAGCCTGTCACCTATACACTGGGCCTCCTGGTATTTATTTAATGTATTATCCTGTCCCAAGGCCAGAAGAAGCAGGGGGCAAAAAGAGAGATATCCAGGGCTTCATGAGCACCCTCAGTGGGCTTGGAGCTGTAGATTAGCTCTTTAAGAAGTTCCAAGGTGTCTGTGCCACATTTCTAAGCCCACCAGAAACCTATGATAACATTTCTCCAGTGTTCAGAACAGGAATTCTCATTCCTGGGTTGCTATGACTACTCAGAGAGCTAGAGCATACAATTAGTATTTCCAGGGAGGTATCACAACTTCAAGATGGCTTCTTAAACTCCACAGTGGATTCCATTGTTCCACCAAGGTGAGCAGAGTGGCCAAAAGGTGTTCTGCTCAAAGTGGGGCTCCTAGGCCTCAGCACTGACATCCCCTGGATACTGTGAGAATGGCAAATCCTCAGGCCCTGAAGCAGACCTGTAGCTATAGTTTTCCTGGTCCTGCCTGACCCATGGTCAGAACAAATCTCTCTCACCCGCCAGTCCCGAAGTTGCTCAGATGCAACCAAATAATTACACAGAGACTTATATTATTTAGCAACTGTATGGCTGTGGCAGGCTTTGCTAACTGTTCTTATATCTTAAATTAACCCATTTCTATTAATCTATAAGTTGCCATGGGGTTCGTGGCTTACCGGTATCTTAACATCTGCTTTTCTTCATAGCGGCTGGCAATGTCTCTCTGCCTTCCACTTCCCATAATTCCCTTCTCTACTTGTCCCGCCTATACTTCCTGCCTGGATACTGGTCAATCAGCACTTTATTTATCAATCAATCATTCACAGCACAGACCCCAGGCTCCCAGGAGAACACACACACTCACATGTTCTCTATCCCCCACACAAACATAACATACAATTAGGATGCCCAAGAAATGCAGGGAGGTGGCACTCTCTCAGAGTATAAGGATGAAGAACAGAGAGGAGCAGTGATGAGCTTCAGGCCTTACAGCCAAACCCTGAGATTGATGAATGGGACAAGGCCCCTCCAGCTGTTGCCAGCTTTTAGCACACAGTCATCTGCTGGTCAAGCACCAAGACTCACCACAAAATCACAGGACCTAGCATGTCCCACAAGCCAACACCTGTCAAGGCCTCTTTTAATGTATGTTGAGAGCTCACACACTACTATCCCTATCCCCAGACTGTGATTCAGGCCACAGGCTCTGCTTTTCATTGGAGGAAGCAGAATACCCTGGGTCCCCACCTCAAGCTTACCCAGGTTCCAGGTTTTCCCTCACCAGTGCACTCAGGATAATTTGTTTAGGCACCAGGACACCCTGGAGGTTCACCCTCCTGTTCCTTAGGAGAGCTTGGCTTGACACTGTAGGGTCAAGATGGTCATCAGAGAACGTAAGGACTACCTGTTGTTCAAATCCTTGTTGGTGTAACTGGCCATGATTCCAGACAGCTCAATTCACTCCTATGTTATACTTTGTAGCAGAATGGTGAGATCCTCCACCTTTTTCATCTGCTGTTTCTGCTCAGTGAGGGTGGAAAGTTGTGATAGTGCTTCCCCAGTAGTCCTTGCAGGTAGATAAAGACAAGTGAACTTGTATACTTGAATGTCATAGGGCCAGAAGAGTCCATTCTGAGTCCCAAGAAGAAATCCAAGGAGGAAGAAATGCTAGGACCCCAGTGAAGGCCCCAAAGAGCAGGGCAGCTATCCTCAAATTGGTGTCCATGAGCTACGTCTCTGTCCTCAACCACCATGGCTAGGCATGTGCCTCACTCCCTAATGCAGTCCCCTGAACCTGGAAGGCACAAAATAGCCTGGCCATGTAGATTTGGAGGACAGTGTCACCTCATATCTGATGTAGTACAGGTGAACTCTGTTGTCTTTAGAGTTTAGCAGTATCAAGACCTGATCACATGTTTCCAGGACCAAAGCATCTGAATGTCTGAGACTTTGGTGCATGGCCAAAGTTCCCCCCCCCCTTTTAATTAGCATCAGATTCCCATGGAAACTTTAGGAATCCACAGGATGAAGTGCAGCAACACCCTATCCTGAGAAGAACACCGAATTAGGCATTCCTTTGCTTCTGATGGCCTTCCTTTCCACTCAGAGGGAGATTAAAGAGCTCCTAGAAAGACAGCTGCAGGATTGACAATTCATGGCTCTCTCTCAAGCTAACCATCAAAAACTGGTTACTCTGGGTCTTTACAAGTCCATTGTTTCCTAGAAGTTCCCAAATGCCAAGCCCCACTACAGGAAGGCTTAGCTCAAGCTCCACCTCCTCCTGGAAGCACCCCATCCCCTGCCCAAGACTAACAGTTCCTTCCCCAGAACCATTTGCTTCTCCATGTTTTACACTGAAACCAAAGGCCAGCTTCCTTCTGCCTTTCTCTGGTCTCCCCATGTTCTCCATTCTTTCTCCCAAGTTGCCAGCTTAGTCTTGCCAACATGTCTATGGGCAGTGAAAGAAAAGCCCACAGTCATTTGATGTTCCCACAACACTGGTGACATCATAGAGAATACCAAGTGCTCTCCATAATACAATAGAATCTCCAGGAAGTGACTATTAGTGTCACCAACAGCAACCCTCACCTACCTACTAACTAGATCTTCTGCAATTCACTGGAAGACATATTGCCCTTCCCATGCTTTCCCAGAAACACAATGGAAGACTGTGGTGGTTTTGTGTTTCCCAAAATATTGTGCACCCTAATAAACTTATCTGGGGTCAGTGAACAGAACAGCCACTAGATATAGAGGCCAGGAAATGTTGGCACACATGCCTTTAATCCTAGCATTCCAGAGGCAGAGATCTGCCTGGATCTCTGAGGTCAAGGCCACACTGGAAACAGCCAGGCATGGTAACAAGAGCCTTTTATCCCAGCAAGTGATGGCAGAAAGCAGAAAGGTATATAAGGCGTGAAGACCAGAAACTAGAAGCTTGTGGCTGGTTAAGCTTTTAGGCTTTTGAGCAACAGTTCAGCTGAGATTCATTCTGGAGGAGGACTGAGAGGCTTCCAGTCTGAGGAAACAGGATCAGCTGAGGAATTGGCAAGGTGAGATATCTGTGGCTTGTTCTGCTTCTCTGATCTTCCAGCATTCACCCCAATACCTGGCTCCAGATTTGTGTTTACTAATAAGACTCTTTAAGATTCATGCCACAGAAGACCTTCATCACCTCCTCATTACAAAGCCAGACATCCCTCTTTGCTTCATTAGAATATATTCACGACTTCATTGATGGGAGTTTGAAGACTCACTTCCAAACACATCCCAGGAAAAGGCTCATCCCTTTATTGAGATCTCTAATCATTAACATGAGAAATAAAGGTTTCTAGGTAATTAAGTCCAGATGGTGGGGAGGGAAGTTCAGTCCCCAGAAGGCAACAAAAACATTGTGGAGGATCCACAAGGCTGTTACAATATATTGGTGTAATGGGAGATTGTGAGTGTCCTATCAGAACACAGATAAGTCTCATAGTTGATGAAAATGACACCAAAACTTCAGCAGAATACATTCCAGCCATCATAAGTTAGCAAATGTGTGATCAACTTGTGGCAGTTCAGGCTGGAGGTACTAAGAACTGGAGCTCCCCAGATGAGTCTTCAACACAAGATCAAACACTTTCGTGAGGAGTCATGGCCCATACCTGCACTGGAGCTTGAGGAAAGATGAATGGCTGTTGTGAGGCCACACAGATATGGAAATGCATTTCAGAAAATCAAATTTGTCATAGTCATGGGGAGACTCTGTAGTGTATCACTGCAATGGTGCTATACCTAGAGCTACACAAAAGCCAAATTCATTGATCTGGAGCCACTTGTGGCAATGCACATGTCCTTAGGAAAGGGGACACAGCCAGCTTAAATCACAGTATTGATCAGAGCATGAGAAAGGGTGGAAAAATGGCACAAAAAAGAGATAATTTGGGTCCTTTGCCCTAGACCTTTCCCAGAGCCCCACTGAAAGGACCAAGCAGATGCCATAACAGGCTGCTCAGTCTTCTCTCAGAGATCAGGCCTCAATTTCAGTTTCCTGAGACTGAGCAAGCAGTGTCTGGCAGGGCCGTGAACAAAAGACATAGATAGTCCTTGCAGTAGCTCCCTTTCTGCACGTAAAGTTCAGCCAGATGTTTACTGTATGGGACCCCTCACCAACTTAGAGTTATGTGCATGAGTCAAGGACAGAGCCTGGACCACTGAGCCAGCCCCCACAGTCAGTACGTGCTTGGCCAGCCAGCCCCCATGGTGGCTCAAGGACAAAGCCTGGGACTTGTGCTGGACTGCCCCCAAAGTGATACTTGTATTCCTAAGTGTAGATAAGAACTTAGACCCCTTCTTCCCAGGTGGCTTTATCAGCTACAGAAACTTAAGAAAACAGAGTCAGGATATTCAACCATCTGGCAGAGGCTAAGTGGTCATAAAACATCCCAAACTTCAGGGACCCGGGGATGGGTTGTAAAACTCCTGACAGGGCAAAGAGATAAGCTAAAATAAGACCAAGTCCCCCGGGAAAACTGGACCAATCAAGGATGGACCCGTACTAACCCCCTCCCCTCTAAGAAATTTGATGGGTTTTGCCTATAAAAACTAACTTCCCCAAGAAAGATCAAGCTCCTCCTGGCCTCACTGCTAAGAGTGAGTGTTTGGGATGAGCTTCCCTGACCACGTGGCTTGTAAAGAATAAACCTTGCTTTTGCATTCTGTACCTAAAGTCTCCGGTGGCTTCTTTGGGGACGTGATCTGGGCATAACACCACTTCACACTTTTGAATTTACTAGCAGTCCTGAAATAACTAGCACCACGTTTATACTTGACTGGGGCTTCAGAAGTGTACTTGGCAAACCCCAAAGAAATGAGTGATGTGGGGTGAACTATGTCCATTTAGATGTTATATCACACTGTCAACCATATTAGACAATGTTAGGTATCTCAGTAATACTCAACTCCAGAAGTCAAAGGACAACAACATCCTACACACTACCTCATCTCAGTCAAACCTGACACAATGAAGGATGCTCAGCAAGTGTCTGACAGCTGAGACTTGACCCTAGCAGGTTCAGAAAGACCAGACTTGAGTCCTCCCCCTTCATGGATGTTAGTTCTTTATACAGGGAGGTGGGTGTCTCTCAGAGGTTACCTTGTTTCCTTTGTTTCCCTGTACAAGGTGACCCAGGGACAGCCGCCTAAGGCTACTCACAGCTGCAAAGGATGCGCCTTGGCTTCAGGGCCCTGAGCCATGTGCTTTCAGAAGCCCAGAGATAATTGCTACTTTCACAATCACTCAGGTAGTGTAGGGATTCTTAAATCACTTGCTTGGTGCTTCAGACTCTTGTGCTATTGGAGAAGCCATGCAGGGGTAGAACATTGTCACCAGTCCCAAAGCCATCCTCACTGACAGCCCAGGACACCCAGAACTGGCAGGAAGGGCAGTCTCTGTCCAGATCCACTGGTTCTAATAGCTCTCAGGCTGAATTGGAGACCAGTGTGCCACCCATGGCTGGGAAGCCAGAAACCTTAGGTGTCACTAGAAGACAACAGCACTCAGTGCCTCAGCCCTGTTAGTGGTTGTGATATAAAGCATGACTAACTCAGGCTTTGCCAGGACACTCTCCTTTCCCTATTATTACTGGTACACAATGTAAAGGACTCCAGTGGTGTCAAAGTGCAGTGATAGTGTTGAAATCTCATTAATTCCTCTGTGCCTCCATCCCCACTCAGAATGAAAACAGAGGGTCCCAAACACAAAGGCTACAGCCTTTTCACTTCCTGACTCTGTCAAACTAACTATCATGAATCCTTGATGTGGGTCAGGTCTTTAGGAACCTAGAGAAGCAAGATAGTTCTATTGCCTCCCAGGAGCTTCCAATTCCTGAGCCCTAGCCCTGGAAGGCTCAAGACCATCATATCCAGAAAGCTCCCAAGTTCCTTCCCTGAACTCACTGTGTCTTCCCCAAGAACATTTATTTCTCCATGTTTTCCAGTGAGACCTAGGGCCAGCTTCCTTCTTCTTCACTCTGGTTTCTCCTCACTGTCTATTCTCTCTCCCAAGTAGATGTCTCAGTCTTAACAACATGTCTATAGGCAGACCTTATAGGCACTGAACAAATGTCCTAAGGTCACTTGGTGTTGCTACAACACTAGTGACATCACAGGGGATTCCAAGAGCTCTCCAGGATACCTTGGAATTCCAGAGAATGGACTGCTGATGTCATGGGGCACAGCCTTTGCATTCTTGTTAGTTAGTTCTCTCTGAATTGACCAGAAGCTTAGGTTTCCTTTCCAGGAGTCTCTCCTGTGACACAGGGGAAGCCATTCAGCACCCCCTCCTTCCAAGGCTAGATATTTCTCTATGCTTCATTAGAACATTTTCACTACTTCATCCATGGGTATTTGAATGCTCACTTTATAAGCACTGCCCAGAATGGTCCTTCCCCTCCTTAACATCCATACTCAATAATATGAGAAACAAAGCACGCCAAGAACTTAGGTCAGGATGACATGGAGGATGAGGATTGAGTCCTCTGGAGTGAACAAGCAACTGGGGAAGGCTAAGGTTAGGGGAAGGTAGCCATTGAGAATTTGTAAGTGAGCTGAGACTGTTATGAGAACCAAACTGCTCTAGACTGTGTTCTCTACATGCCTGGTGTATTAGTCAGGGCTCTCTAGATTAACAGAAGTTACAAAATGAATATATATATAGTGGAAGGGGATTTGTTACAATGGCTTACAGGCTATTGCTCTAGCTAATCCAACAATGGTTGGCTATGAATGGAATGTCCAAGAATCAAGTAGTATCTCAGTACACAAGACTGGAACTCTCAGCTGTCTGCAGTATATGCTGTAATCTTAAAAAAGTAGGCTCTAAGCCGGGCGTTGGTGGCACACGCCTTTAATCCCAGCACTCGGGAGGCAGAGGCAGGCGGATCTCTGTGAGTTCAAGGCCAGCCTGGGCTACCAAGTGAGCTCCAGGAAAGGTGCAAAGCTACACAGAGAAACCCTGTCTCGAAAAAAAAAAAAAAAAAGTAGGCTCTAATGCCAGTGAAGGAATGGATGTGCTAACAATGTGAGAGAATGCAGAGAAAGAGTAAAAGCTTCCTTCTTCCAAGTCCTTATATAGGCTTCTTGCACAAGGAGTGGTCCAGATTACATCTAGATTAAAGATCTGAATTAAGGGTGTGACTTCCTAACTCAAAGATCCATACTAAAGTATTTCTTCCTACTTCAAGTTAAGCAAAAATGGCCCACAGGTGTGCCCTCTGTTTGGGGGTTTAGTTAATTCCAGATGTAGTCACATTGAAACCAATAATAGCTATCAAAGTCTTAATCCCATCTACTAATATTCTTGAGGAAATGGCTCCACTAGAGAATGAAAGGAAGGAGTGACATAATCAATAGGTACATGTGAATTAGTTGTAGATCTCATGGCCATGATGACTTTTAGTGGCCTCTTTACAGTCATGGGTGGCTAAAATAGGATGAAATACCAGTCTTTGGTTTTTTGAGTAAGAAGAAGCAGCTAGAAACCCAGTAATTTAAGAATCTGGTCTTTATCTGTAACTGAAGATTTGAAATTCAAATAATTATGTTGTATCTGGTAGTAACTATGGTGGAAAAGGTTTCCTAGGCAGAAAATGGTTACTCTTTCAAGAAAAAGGAAGAAAGGCCTAAAATAGCAAGCACACTGAACCTGTCAGCAAGAGGGGGGTCTTAGTCATGTAAATTTTGACTTGAACTCCTCCAGACCACGTATTGCTCACTGCATACATCTTGTGATGTGAAAAATCTCCTTCCTAAATCAGGAGGAATTGGGATGACTTCTGTGTGGTCTTCATTGTAAACAACACCTAGACCCCCCTATTGCTTTCAAAGCAAAAAGGGTTTATTAGGATTTGAAGATTCTCTGATGGTCAGAGAATTAGGATTTGAGGCAAAGGCACCAGGAAACAAATCATACTCCAGGGCCAATCATACTCCAGAGATGACACCACAGACACTGCTCTGAGTGTTACAGCTCTGGAGGGGAAGGCAACCTGTCTGTCTGGGAAGTCAGGCTGCATCTGGGGCTGCTAGGACAGCTCTGGCAGCTGGAGTCTCAGTAGGATAGCTCAGCTCTGGAGGGAAATGTATCCTGACTGTTTGGAGAGTCAGGCTATAGCTGGAGCTGTTAGGATAGTTCTGGAGGCTGGAGCCACAATAGGACAG
>CABHPH010162593.1:0-45341 GCA_902168325.1 Peromyscus nudipes
ATTATGCAGTCTATTTCTGGGGGTTTTTGTTACCCCTTTCTGTTTATTTAGCATATCCTTTAGAGTTCTGTTTGATCTTTCTATAACTGCTTGACCTGTAGGATTATGTGGTATACCTGTAATATGCTTGGGCGCCACGTTGGGCGCCATTTGTAGCTAGAGTTTTCCTGCCGGGCCCACAGTCAGGACAAATCTCTGCCACCCGCCAGTCCCACAGCCGCTCAGACCCAACCAAGTAAACACAGAGACTTATATTGCTTACAAACTGTATGGCCGTGGCAGGCTTCTTGCTAACTGTCCTTATATCTTAAATTAATCCATTTCTATAAATCTATACCTTGCCACATGGCTTGTGGCTTACCGGCATCTTCACATGCTGTTTGTCATGGTGGCAGCTGGCAGTGTCTCCTCAGCCTTCCACTTCCCAGAATTCTCTCCTCCTTGTCCCGCCTATATTTCTTCCTGCCTGACCACTGGCCAATCAGTGTTTTATTTATTGACCAATAAGCAATATGTTTGACATACAGACCATCCCACAGCACTCACCCCTTCACTTTAAGTCAGTCTTCTCATCTGAGTAATGTAAAATTCCATGGGAAACTTTACAAGAAGTGATAACTTTAGAGGAGATACACCATTAAGTACCACACATCCTTAATCATTTTATCCTTTGCAATAATAATGCAATTTCTCAAACAACATTCATCAACATCAAAGACCCGTAATAGGGTTCTGTTTGCCCTGAAATTGTAATGGTCTCCTGTATGTTTCTTAATCATCTACCTTCAACCTTTCTGCCAGGAAACTTCTCTACATGAATAGCTTCCTGAGAGTGAAGCTTTATTGAGATATAGATTTTTCTCACTAAGAAATTAACAGTAATTAATTTTGCTCATTAAATATTTTGCTATTCTGTCTATTGGGTTAATCTGAATGTATACATCAAATTTAAACTTTCTTAGCCCCAAAGGAGGCTCTATGCTTATGACTTAAGCTAGTTCATGAGCTATTCACTATTCATGTTCCACCCATGGACCAACAAACTTGAAATGTAAATTTTTTAATTTTTTTGAATATAAGAGACAGATTAGACATCCATGATTCTGTAGGAAGACGTGTCTTCTGTAGTACAAAAAGCAGCCAAGCAGCCTCCAGACCTTCTCTTCCCAGGAGAATGTGGCACCAGGCATTGAATAGAGCTGATTTCATTTACTTAAGCTCACATTTTGTGACATGCCATGTTTAAAGTTGTTTATAGTTAACAAGCTTGGGGACTTTATAGAGGTTGTGTATACCTCAGTACACATGTTCTCCCACACATGTGGTACTGTAAACATTGCACCTCATGCTCATTTTCATTATAGCTGTTTTTAGCTTGATGCTGTGGAGGTGATTCTGTGTTCTGTAGTTATGATTCCTCTAAATGTAACTTTCTCTAGAGCCAAAGACTCAAGGGTAATTCGCTCCTCAGTGGATCCCAGAAAACATTCTATGGACATGAAAAAGGCATTAGACAAAGCCAGTGTATAAAATCCAGCTTCATCAAGTAAGTTACCACTCTTTGTAGTTGGGTAACTGTGGGGACATGTGAAGCATGCACCCCAGAATTAGCCTCTTGTCTGTCCTGTCCTGTAGGTCCTTATTATCAGTGCCTCTGTGGTTCATTAATTCCCCTGTACATCTGTCCAGCCCCCATGCATAAGCCCGGGGTTAGGATAACAGATGCTGCTGGGAGTGGACCACATATGGGAGGTCACAGACAGCATCTGCTTCCCTGGGTCAGAGAGGTAAGGTTCAAAGACCTTGGCTCCATTTGGAATCAGGATAAAATCATGGTTTATACCAAGGTGAAGTCTCACAGCCAGATTATAAGGCAAATGTTACATAGAGCAGACTTACCTTTGGAAATATATAAGGAAGATATCTTTTTAGATATGGGAACACAGCTTTTCAACAGATCCAGCTTCTGGGTTCATGTTCAGGATGGGCACACAGTACTTTTTCTGTCCCCAAGTTTTGAGGGACTTGCCTTCCATATGGGAGCAATGTTATGTGAAGAAAACTATATTTGAACATTAAGATCACACTCATTTTTTGAGATGCCCATGAGACTTGAGACTGAAGAAACACCATAACTCTTGTTTTCACACTTAATTTAGGAGGTGCTTCTTGGGTGTGCGGTGAGTGGAATCACCCTTACCGCTTAACTTCTTTCTCAAGGGGACTGAAGTAATTAGATGAAACTTAAATATGCGTATGATGTGACTTTTTTATATATAAAGAGCAGACTTAATAGAATCATCAATGTTTACTCTTCAGATGTAATTGGAAATAGTTGTGTACTTGGGAGTGGAATGAATTCTAATCACCTCTGCTATTAATAGCAATCAGTTAAAGCTCTTTTTGACATCATAAGTTCAAGAACTAAACATATATAATGGTTTAGCCACTAAGAGGTAAACTTTAGACTCTGCTCTTCACCATGTAGGAGAAAGATTAGAAATTCAAACAGTGCTCATTTCCAGTGAGATGTAGAAGCAACTGCAGGTTTTAAGGAAATTTTATTTCCATGAGTGGACATTACAGGCAAGCTAACCAGACTGGAGTAGGAGTAAGAGAAAACGAAGAGAGACAATCAAAGAGAGAAAACACTTCAGATGCCCAACACCTCACAAGGGCATCTGTTGACCTGTTATTCAGAAGTGGAACCTAAATTGTTGTAAAGAGAACAACAACTAATTGTTGTAAGATCCTTACATAACTGCCTAATATCTTGCACTGTCCTCAGCAGTGGACATCTACTCTGCTAGCTAATTTTACTCTGGATGGATTATTAGGATAATGGAGTGTGCTGGGACTCTGGGATGCACATCACATAGAGGTTGAGATGGTTGCTCTGTCCCTTTTGGTGTTCATAGGTACCAGAGCAGTGTTTCTCAAAATGTGGATTAAGACACTTTGGGGGTCAAATGACCCTTTCACATGGATTGACTAAGACCATTGGAAAACATGGATATTTACATTGTGATTCATAACAGTGGCAAAATTACAGTTATGAAGTAGGAACAAAAATAATTTTATGGTTGGGGTCATCACAACATGAGGAACTAGGAAAGTTGAGAAGCACTGTACCAGAACAATGTCTGCTGAACAGGGGGAATTAATGGTTAGCTTTTGGTTGGTGTGCTAAGGAGACACCTTGCCGAGTCCCCCAACTTCCAAGTTCTAGGGGCTGCTTTTGAAAGATGTCAGCACCTGGCCACAGAAAATGAGGTTCTGAGATCTTTAACCCTGTGAGTTAATGCAATGTGGAAAAGTGTAGTGGAAGCTATATTGGGTCATGGAGAAAAAAAATTCTGTGACAGGAAATAAATGATTCAGTTTTCCAAATTCAGCATTGATCTTGAGTGAAGATGGCTCTGCAAGAACGTGAGACAGAACCTGCAGGCATTTTGTACTCCCGGGTGTGTCTCTAGGCCTCTGTTCTGTGCCATTCTAACGTGTGTCATCCAGCTGTCATTTTTAAAAATTCTCTTTATTTTTTGAGATTATAATATAATTACATCATTTCTACCTTTCCTGCCACCCTTCCCAATCCTCCTACATACCCCTTCTTGCCCTCTTTCAAATTCATGGCCTCTTTTTTTCCATTAATTGTTGTTACATGCATATGTATATGCTTGTATATATGTACATATTCCTAGACATAACCTTCCAATTTATATAGTGTTACTTGTATGTGTGTTTTCAGGGCTACTTTTTGGTACTGGAAAACCAATTGGTGTGCTCTTCCATGAAAAAGAATATTTCTGGGGAATGTCATTATTTTCTTGTATTCATACTTTTGACTCTTGAGATAACAGTCCAGGACCTGGGCTCAAGGGAGGTGAATGAGAGAGTCCTCTAACCACTTTCTAGATTGTAGATAGATACTTCCCATGAGGAGGAAGTGATAAACTTCAAGCAGATTCTGCCTTAGCAGGTGCCGTGCTGCTGTGCTTCAGCTCTGCCCTCTGCGTGGGGAATGCAATGGCTCCTCTGTAAGGCTTCTCTGCCTTAGGAGCTCTTCTTGGGCTCTGGCTGTCCACTGCTTACTGTGCTGTGCTGTGCCACCATGCTGATGCTTTATGTCTCCAAGGCTGGTGGTCACCACACACTTTTAGATCCTGTGACAACTGACTCCCAGGCTCACTAAAGAAGAATTCACCACAAAATGCTCTAGCACTCAGTTTCTGTCTTACATGATATGCAAAATGGAGAAAGCGATCTAGAGCCTTGGACCTGGGTTCAGGTTTGAGTATATGCACTATCTGGGCACATGCCTTCATCCCTTCTCAGAAACCTGTATCCATGCCATCCCCACTTCACAGCATCATCTTTGCATGTGGCTTTTCTGGTAACAGTCCTTCTGCTTCTCTCTCAGCAGTGATGATGAGGACTAATGCTTAGAAGTACCTCAGTGCCTTGAAGCATTCATCTGATCTATAGAAATAAGAGCTATGGTTTCCTAAGACTTAAAATAGGAGAAGTTTTCTGATCTTGAGCAGATGGTTACCTTCCATGTGTTACTTGGTCAATGCTAGTGGCTTGTTAAAAAAAAAAGGGCAAAGGAAGGTTAACAGTTTAGAAAGGACAAGGAGATGCTCTGACTTTTCAGTCTTACTGCCAGTTGGTGACAGAGGTAGCGTGGGCCCATGAGCTTAGTTTCCTTTAATAAATAGATAATTAATTTTAACACTTAGAACCTTTCTTCATTTCTTAATGGGTGTCAGGTTCTGTTATGAGCAATGCTAATATCAGATATGGTGGAGGCCAAAAGACAGGCCCAGTTCTTAATTCCCCCTAGTTCTCTACTACATCCTGGTGTGGCCTTCTTGTGGGAGGGGCTTGCTTCTCTACACTTGATTGTGTTTTTCCTTGTTCAGTGACTTGCAGGTGAAAAGGCCAGTGTACTGTCCCTAAACATAACCCAGAAAGGCTTTGAATGATTCTGTTTCCTTGGTGGTGCCCACCAGCACCACAGAAGATGCTTTTCAGGAGGAGTGACATTCCATGAATCTGCATCCCCTCTGATAGCAGCCTTTAGGAGTACCAGCCACCGCAGCTAGAATCAGGAGCACTTCTGCAACCAGGCCAAGGCAGCAGCCCTCACTACTTACAGTTTTCACTGAAGCCAGTCACTTTAAGAGTTGGGATAGGCAGTACTGCCGTGGTAATAGCTTACAGACACACATAGGTCATGTTATTTAATATTTCTAGTTTGTGGATCAGGAGACTTTGAGGCATGGAGGCCAGGCCATCTGCAGTTTCACAGTAGTGGAAAGTAGGTTCTAGGATTTGAATTCAAGCATTCTGTCTCCATGGGGAAGAGTTCTTCATTTGTCATTTATTAAAATTAATTCTAAGCTAAATTTAATTGTTAAGGAAGTCTTTTTGATAACAGAAATAGAAAGGCACAAAGGCACATGCTGTAAAAAAAATCTGCAGAATTTTAAAGTTATGTGTTCCTGGATTTGAATCTCAACTCTCACACATTATGTGAATTTTCTGATGATTGCTAACTGCTCAGAAGAATGACAAGGACATGGACTACTTTATGAGTATTAAATAAGCCCACCCATTGGACATCTGATCAGTGAGATGTGGCTCTAGATGCTCAGCATGCTGATATGAGTAACACTCACTAAAACTTCATAGTCCAGAGCAAAAGCAGATGGTGCCCAGCAAGATAAAGAAATGGAGAATGTGTGGCATCAGGGTCCTAATCCACATGTTAGTTAGAACCTTGCAGGCAGCCCTTTGCTTGCTTGCTTGTGTAGCTAGAGTTTTCCTGCCTGGCCCACAGTCAGGACAAATCTCTGTCACCGGCCAGTCCCACAGCCGTTCAGACCCAACCAAGTAAACCCAGAGACTTATATTGCTTACAAGCTGTATGGCCGTGGCAGGCTTCTTGCTAACTGTTCTTATATCTTAAATTATCCATTTCTATAAATCTATACCTTGCCACATGGCTTGTGGCTTACTGGCATCTTCACATGCTGCTTGTCATGGCGGTGGCTTATTGGTGTTTTCACATGTTTCTTGTCATGGCGGCGGCTGGCAGTGTCTCTCTCACTCAGCTTCCTGTTCTCTCAATTCTCCTCTCTGTTAGTCCTGCCTATACT
Source organism: Peromyscus nudipes (assembly GCA_902168325.1). Taxonomy (NCBI): domain Eukaryota; kingdom Metazoa; phylum Chordata; class Mammalia; order Rodentia; family Cricetidae; genus Peromyscus; species Peromyscus nudipes. The sequence continues at coordinate 6,165 of CABHPH010162593.1, forward strand.
TCCTGCCTGGCCACTGGCCAATCAGTGTTTTATTTATTGACCAATCAGAGCATTTGACATACAGACCATCCCACAGCACTGCTTGCTTACTGTAGAGATTGGCTCATGTAATTGCAGGGCCTGAGAAATCTGTACTCAGCCAAACTGGAGATGTAGAAGAGATGGTGGTGTGGTTTCACCAAAAGCCCAAAGTCCTGAGAACAGTGGGTCACATGGTGTGAGCTCCAGTCTGCATCTGAGCCCCGTGTTCTAGCTTCAGACACTGTACCAGAAATCCTATCTTATCCTTCTCTCCTGATCACTCTGCATGAAGTTCCATTGCATGGGAGAGAGAAATCTGCACTGGTGAGTTTACAATTCAAGTGTGAGTCTTGCTTGGGCCTGGGCAGATGGATCAGTCAGTAAAGTACTTGATGTACAAGCTTGTGGACCCAAGTTAAGCCTTCCACAACACTGAAAAATGCTGGATTGTCAGTATACATGTATAATCCCAGCTCTGGGGAGGCAGAGACAGGGAGATCCCTGGAGTTTGCTGGCTAGTAGGTCTTGCAGAATTGGTGAGCTCTGGGTTCAGTAAGCAACTCTGTCTCAAAAAATAATAATGGGGAGCAATTGGGGGAAACACCTGATGATCAGCTCTGGCTTCCACACACAAGCATGGATACACATACACACCAAAACCCAAGCCAAAAATCAAATACAAAAGTCAACCTTACAGAAAACCATTACAGTCACATGTAGAATTATATTTACCCTGACCCCCTGGCTCCCCTGTGGTCCGTGCAGATTGGCATGCAGAGTGACACATCACTCTCTGACTTGGGAAGTCGCCAGGAGAGGGTTTCCAGAGGGAGCTGAGAGTTATACTGAGTTTTAGAGAAGACAGCATGGATGATATATTGGGTGACATGTATTGAGTACTCAGTAAAGACTGGTTTCTCTCTTATCACCTTTACAGGTCATGAGAATAAATACTACTTACTGCCAAGCAAGAACTCTCTGGGGCACAGAGCATGGATGATTCCGCTGCCTTCTATGTCAAAGGAAAGAATTGCTGACTCCTGTTGAGGGGGAGGGTGACTTCTGTGGTTTGTTTATAATTGTTCAGCATAGTTCCACCCCAAACAGAATGCTTTCTGGTGTTTTAAAACCTCCAATTGCTTTTTACTTATGAAGAGAATTTACAGTGAGTTATGCTATAAAGTAATCTAACCTGCTGAGACATACCACATTGGACATTCCCAGACACATCTTTGCTCCCTTGAGGGGAAGCTGTGAGGGTAGACTGGTAATCGCTGTAACAGGATCAGCATGGGGGAGATTGATCACACCTAGGAAAGTGACCTCTTCTAGGAACTTTGCAAAAGGCACACCTTTCCTGTTGATTGATTACACATCAGGGTGACCAGCCCTGGCTGAGAGGCTCAGTGTGTTACTCACCTTCTGCTGGCACATGCACTTTTTTTTGTTGGTGGTGTTCATGCAAGATTGATGTGGAGCAGCTGTAGTTGGAAGGGCCCAGAAATTCATACCATGAAAACACAGCTAGCTTTGAAAGGAAAAGGGAAAAGAGATTCATTATCCACAAACACAATCACAGTAAGCTCCACTTAAAACGATGATTAAATTTTAATACATCTGTAGAGAGTGGTCCTCTTGCGGAGAGAGGGGGCACAAGTGCATTCACGGAAGGAAGTCTGCTTCCTTCTGCATCCTGAGTACACAGCTCCAAATCTGTCAACGGCCAGCCTTGACTCACCAGTTCTCATTCCAGACCACAGCTCCCATGTTACTACGGAAAGTCTGTTTACTAAGGCTGCCTCTATCTTGTACTCCGCATCGCCAGGGTCAGTGTCTAACCAGCCAACTGCTCCCTCTCATCCTCTCTGGAAGTTGGCAATCATCTCCACAGCCTCACCCACTCTCTCTGCTTCTGAGCAAGGCCATGCACACAGAGCAGTGTGTCCAGGTGGCCTGGGCACCTTGGCTCCTCAGAGCAGGAATCTTTATCTCACTAGCCAGCTTCTTAGAGGGGTCATCTCTCCCTTCATCATCTTAAACTGTGCAGTTCTGAAATGTTAACTCTGACCTGATGTTCCCTTCTGTTCCTATCCTTGTGACTCCCTCTGTAACTATCTGCAGATCTGACCCTGAAGTCCTCACGTCTAATCCATTTCCTTGTTTTCTTCTCTCTGTCAGCCCCTCCTGTTGTCCTTTCCTGATCCCAAACAATTCGTTGTTCTCTTCCTCAGATCCTTTGTTTTGCTATCTAACACTTCATCCATGTGAAAACCTTCAACTTTAGATCAATCTGACACCACTTTCTTTCCCTCTCTGCTTAGGAGCTGAGCATTAAAACTAAAAAACAAACAAATGTACACCAGATCTCAATTCTGGAAATTAGCGTGATTTGCCTGTCACCAATAGCAATTAACTCCATGCTTTCCAAGTCTCAGTGAGTAGTGCCATCTAACTCCCCACCTATGGATTCTCATCACCTGTGCTGGATAGTTTTATGTCAACTTGACACAGCTAGAATTATTTGTAAGAAGGAAACCTCAATTAAGAAAATGCCTCCATAAGATTCAGCTGTTAGATCTAGTTCAGGCTGCCATGATAGAGTACCATACATGGAGTGACTTAAACAACAAAACCTTTGTTCAGTGTATGAAGTTCAAGGTTATGGCAGAATGTGCTGGGGAAAGGCTTTCTCCAGGCTTGTAGATGGCTACTATGTACCCCTCCTCCACCCATGGTCTTTTTTCTAAACACATGCACTTTTCCTCCTCCTGGAACATCATCTCTAGGTAAACACCCCACCTTCATGATCTCACTTATCTAATAACCTCCTCGTGATGGTGCCACCAAAGACAGTGGCACAGGGAGATGGGAACTTCAACATGTCCATTAAGGGGCAGAGAGTCCAGTCCTCAGCAGATCCTAAGTCGAACCAACCAGTTGAGATTAAGTTCCAAATTCAATTAAAGCAAATACTTTACAAAGCAATATTACTTCTGAAATGAGAGAGAATAAGTTACATTGGAAGGTGGAGATACCCCATGTGGTTGGTTTGTCAAGGAAGGCCCAGATGCTGAGCGATGCTTGAAGATGGACTTAGTTTAGCATCAGTGCTTTTTCTGCTGAAAGCCTCTTGCTTAGGGATACTCAATTCCTAGGGTGGTCAAAGTTCAGAAGCACAAGAGATGGCTGTTTGGAGATGGCATATGATGGCTCTAGAGGATTCCCAGTGGGTTTATGACCTCATCTCAGCATCTGCTTTCTAAAGAATTTAGCCCGCAACTGGTTTAATCTAGTGTCACATGACTCATTGTCACATAATTATAAAGGGTGATCAAAAATGAAAGAATAAAACCAGTTTTGCATCTTCACAGACACCAGTGCTGCAGTCTGATTCATTGGATTTAACATTGTTTCCAAGAATGTCTACATTTTTAGTGTAAAAGCTCACAATCAAAATTTTATAAAATTTACATGTGTACATAGCCATTTGTTTACAAACTCTGATTGACATTGTTTCTTACTAGTGCACAGCTGCATGGTGTGTAGACAGTTTCCACACTCTGTTTATTCTCCTCACCGCTTTTTCAGCTCTGTCAATGTTAACCTGACAGATACAAATTTGTGTGTATTCAGTGTGTGTGTACTCCTGATGTTCTGCTTCGTGTGTGTGTGTAAGGACGGTCAGTAGATTTATATCCCACCATCTCATGTCATAACCTGGTTATTTGTGAGTGATGAGGATATTTAAGATCAACTCCTCAGCCAAATTCAAGCACACAACATATTTCTACTAACTCTAAACAGCAAACTGTGTAGGTCTGCATTAGTTATCCATCCTGCAACTGACAGCGTGGGTCCTTTGATTACCACTTCTGCACTGTCCCCTAGTCCCAGATCCTGTACCTTCTGTTGTCTTCACTTTGGCTTTTTCAGATCTTTCACATAAGTGAGACCACAAGTGAATACCTTTCTGCTCAAGTTTCCACTCATCATTAGCACCTTCTGGGCGCATCCACATTGTCACAAATAACAGCCCTTCTTTTTCTTTTCTAAGACTAAAAGATATTCTATTGCATACACACATATTTACTTGTGATAGTTCCTTTATCCATTCACTCATGGACTGACACTTGGTTTTTCTCTACTTTTGTGAACAATATTACAATGAGCATGGCGGTGGAACTACTTCTTTGAGGTAACAATCTTATTCCTTTGGACAGACATACACAGGATTGAGATTGCAAGATAATGTGGTATTTCTGTTTTCCAGTATTTGAGGAATTTCTCTATTGAAAGCATGCATTGGCATTCATTGCACAAATCTTTAGTCTTTGAGGGCAGTTTAATATTTCCCTTTATACTCTTCCCTAGGTTCTTTTGTCTTCTATGAAATTACCTATTCTTTAAAGTCTGAGACAAATTGTTTTGCAGAATGGAATTCAATTCAGATTTGTTTCTAGTTATTTTTTCATATATAGTTAGTATTAATAGATAGCACTGTATCTCTTTGACAATGTTAATGACTAGTAGGTCTTTTCACAATAAAGGTTCTTTTACATGAAGCAGGTTTTGATAAAGATTTACAAAGATGGAAGCTCTTTCTCTCCTATCTGAAGAGGTTCTTTGTTTTATCTCTCAGTTTACCTCTTCAAGTCATTCCACCATCTCCTGACACATGATGGGGACCTTATCAGAAGATCTGGAGACAATGAACTTATAAATGGGCATCCATCCCCAATGGAAATGCTTATCCTTAAAAGTAAAAGTTTGTCCTTATCTTTATATTGTGGCTGCTTTTCATCTGATGACATGCAGTCTGACTTAAAATACTTGTACCTTTTCACCCATGGATTTGAGCATGTCTGACCTCTTGCAAACTGAGATATTGCTTGCATCTGTACATGTCCTCCACAATATTTAGGAAGTCAAAGGTCAGATGGGCATCCACATCACATAGATCCTTTGTGTCCCTAGAGATCTGTGAAGCAAACCATAGGAGATGAGAGACAACACAATGCAGATTGCACCTATGGCCTGCACCAAAGTTGGGGCTATAAGGATACTACAGATGGCTGGCACTGATAAAAGAGATGGAAAGAGGAGGCATACATGGGTACATGTGGACCTCCAGCTCCTGATCATCCCATCCCATCCCAATGCGAGTAGACTATTTCTTTTTTTAATTTTTATGAAGTTTTTCATTTATTTTACATCCAAACCACAGTTTCTCCTTCCTCTTCTCCTCCTATTCCCACCCCTGCCTCCCCTCTGCCCCATCAATCCGCTCCTCTCTTTCTGTTCTGAAACAGGCAGGCCTCCAGTGGATGTCAACAAAGCATGGCATATTTAAGCTGAGGTGGAACTAAGCTCCTTCCTTTGTATTAAGACTGGGTGAAACAACCCAGTATGAGGAATAGGTTCCCAAATGCCAGCCAAAGCATTAGGCCCTGATTCCACAGCTAGGAGTCCGGCAGACAGACCAAGCTACACAACTGTCACACATATGTAGAGGACCTAGGTCTGTCCCATGCAGGCTCCCTAGCTGTTGGTCTAGAGTCTGTGAGTTCCTATTAGTTCAGGTTAGTTGCTTCTGTGGGTTTCCCTGTCATGACCTTGACATCCCTGGCTCATACCGAAGCTCTGGTCAGTACTTGACTGTGGATCTCTGCATCTGTTTCTATCAGTTACTGGATAAAGGCTCCTGATTGCAATTAGAGTAGTCACCAATCTGATTACCAGAGATGGCCCTTTAAGGCACCTTCTCCATTATTGCTAGGAGAGACTAAATTGGACTCAGTCATTTGGGATTTAAAGTTCTGACTCCTTCCTTTTTATTGCTATTTGAAGCTGGACATAATACTTACTAATTCAGAGACTCCTTTTCTCACCCCCTAGACAAGGATAACAGCACCCACACTGTGTGGTTGGAGTACATGCTCTATTCCTTGTTCTAGTAAATATCAAACATGAACCAGTACTAAAGAACCTTTCTATGGTGTTTACAATGTACAGATAATATTCACATCACATCACATTTAAGTCTTGCAAAATCTACAATGATGTAGTCATCACATTTAAATCTTGCAAAAACTACAGTAGTAAGTGGATTAGTGATATTAGCAGATTGCCAAATCTTGTGTGTACAGAGGGTCAGCTCTGACACTCATCCTGTTCATTAAACTCCCAAGAATTAGCTGAGTCATGGCATAGTGTCATCTTCCTGCAGGAAGCGGTTTAATATCCCTGAAGTAGATAAATGATTGCATCCTTTATGCAAATGCTGACATCACTGAAAGGAAACAATCAACTCCAAATCAAAGAAAAACAAACATTAAATGGAATTGTAAGAAACAATATTTCTTAGATGTGAACATATCAATACTGTATCACAGAGGACATGGTTTAAATAGGATAATTAATGAAAATTTTTTGTCTGAATCTGTCAAATGCTAATGGACTAGACATTGTTATTGTAATTCTTGACTGTATATATTGTATATACTTATTTGATATAGTTTTTCTTGTGTTAGTTATAAGCTTTTTTATTTTTATACAAAAAAGGGGAAATGTGGTGATATTGTTTTCTCCAAAATATTGTGCATGCTAATAAACTTATCTGGGGTCAGAGACAGAACAGCCACAATATTAAACATAGAGTTAGGCAGTGGTAGCACACGCCTTTAATTCTAGCATTCCAGAGGCAGAGATCTGCCTGGATCTCTGTGAGTTCAAAGCTACACTGGAAACAGTCAGGCATGGTGACTCACGCCTTTAATCCCAGGGAGTGAAGGCAGAAAGCAGAAAGTTATATAAGGCGTGAAAACCAGGAACTAGAGCTGGTTAAGCTTTTAGGCTTTTGAGCAGCAGTTCAGAAGAGATCCATTTGGATGAGGACTCAGAAGCTTCCAGTCTGAGGAAACAGGATTAGCTGAGGAATTGGCAAGGTGAGGTGGCTGTGGCTTGTTCTGCTTCTGATCTTCCAGCATTCACCCTAATACCCAGCTCCAGGTTTGTTTTTATTAATAAGACTTTTAAGATTCATGCTATATCATGGTTCTCCAGTGTATCTGCAGATGGAACTGCCATTCCTTTGTCTTTTCTAAGAGCTACAAGATAGTATCAGGAACGAGTATTAGGTATCCTAGCTTTGCTTGGCAGTTTTTCATGCTTATTACAGAATCAACTGTTCTACTTGGCTCAGTGGGCACTTATTTATACAAAGAGGAATTAATTAATTATTCAAGCAATTATACAAATATTTCAATACATATATGCTGGCCTGCACTTCTGTAAAATTGCTTGTATCTATATGGCTTTTAAATCTATCAAAAGGCAAATAGATAAAAAATATAAATAAGTCAATTATTAACCAAGCCTCAACTGTGTTTTTGTGCTATGCTCAGCTGGAAGTGAAATGTAGTTAAAGTGATTGCAGTTCATCAAAGGAAAATATGAATAGACAAAAGTGCTATGTAATGGACAAAGTACAGCGACAGTTAGCTCATGACATGTGCCGTAGAGTAAGATGCTCACATTGCCTCAGGACTCCAGAGCATTGGGTTGGGTAGAGAGCTCCTTCTACAAGTAGCTGTGGGAGTCAGTAAGGATTTGTCACCTCCTTAACAGAGAACAGCCACTGTGTGAGGTGTGCTCTTTGGGTGCTTCCCTGTCTGTAGTCTTTTCTCTGTTGCTAGGAGTGAGTTTCCTGTGGAGAAAGCAGAAATGACTCGAATCCAGGCTGAAGCTGCCTTGCTTTTTAGTTGAGAAACTTTTGGTTATGTGACTTCTAAAAGGTTCATCAAGTTACTCACCTTTGAATTGGTACCAAATAAGATAATTATTTCCATAGCAAGTTTTAGGTCTCTTGATTTGCTTTTCAAATAGGATAAAGATGGTATTGGATGAAGGTGCTCACTGCATATCAGTTTCCTGTTTAGAGGTCAGTGAAGTGTGTTCTGAGGGCTGGTGCTGCAGCTCAGTGGATGAACACTCAGCTTTTGTGTTCAAGGGAAGAAAGCATTCTGGTGTCTGGACAGAGTGATCCCTTCTGTATGATTTTTGTCTCCAATCATGCACTTTGATAATCTGTCAAAAAATTAGGACTTATATATTGCAGTTCTTAAGAGTTTACCAAGTACATCTGTGGATTGCCCAAGCTGTCTAACAGGGAAAATAGTATGTAGAGCTGATAAGATAAAAGAGTAGATTATTGAATCTACTTTTTTTTTGGTTTTTTGAGACAGGGTTTCTCTGTGTAGCTTTGCGCCTTTCCTGGAGCTCACTTGGTAGCCCAGGCTGGCCTCGAACTCACAGAGATCTGCCTGGCTCTGCCTCCCGAGTGCTGGGATTAAAGGCGTGCACCACCAACGCCTGGCCAATATTTTTTTTTTTTTTTTTCCCGAGACAGGGTTTCTCTGTGTAGCTTTGCGCCTTTCCTGGAACTCACTTGGTAGCCCAGGCTGGCCTTGAACTCACAGAGATCCACCTGCCTCTGCCTCCCGAGTGCTGGGATTAAAGGCGTGCGCCACCAATGCCCGGCGAATCTACTTTTAAAAGAACTACTTGTTTTAAATATTTTACATTGGATTGGATTTTTGTATATTATATACAAATTATGTAAATTGCTACAAATTTGAGATTGATTTATTATAGATATGGTAAGATAAAAGGATAAATTATTGAATCTACTTTTAGAAGGCAACTACTGGTTTTGAATATTTTACATTGGATTGGATTTTTGTATATTGTATACAAATTTTGTATATTGATACAAATTTGAGATTGATTTTGTTAGAAAATACTGTGTATATATTTCTAATCTTGTTTAAGGTATTGTACCTATATAGTTCATTTAACAACGTAATGTAATTTTCTAGTTCATGAAAATTATTACCAATTATTTAGGATAATAAAGAAATGCAGGTTAGTAGCTAGTCATTACAATCAACTTGTAGTCATATTAGGTATGCTTTCAAGGTCAAGCAGAGACATTTTAGATAGACCGGTCATCTTCAAACACTTCAGAGATCTACAGAATATGGCATTTAAGATGTTCTAATAACATAGATTTTTTTCTTTTTTATGACTATGAGACATGTCTGCTCCTGGCAGCACCAATCTACTTCAAAGAAGATGATGGGCATTAAAGAAACTCCATATGGAGTTTACTCTCATTGTGGCAAAAGTTAGCCACTGGGCAAGAAAGTGCCCTCGCATTGACTTCTGACAGTATGCTGTTCAAATGGACAAGCAGGACACAAAAGAAAGGACTGCCGAACCTTGCCAAGACAAGGTAGGAAAGCTCTTTAGAAAATCCTGCTTCACAGATGAGTCTGTCAGATATGCTAAGCCTGCAGGCCAAAGATGGATGCCCCAACATTGCAGAGAAACCTTGGTTGACTGTCCAGGCAGCTAGCTGTTTCTGTCATTCCTCACATTTTTGGAAGTGGCTTGGTTGCACTTCCTGTTAACTAGGTAATATTATTTCCTTCTCGGGTCTCTGAAGGAGATAAAGATTAGATAGTTATAGTTATAGTTTTCCTTGTTAACAATTTCAGAAAAGAAACTCACTAAAGAGGTATAAAGTGTATAAGTTTAAAAGACATCAAAAGATATTTTGGTAATGCGAATTAGGATAGAAGGTAAATTAGATACAGTCATTTGGATTCACAAAAATAGGATAGATAATGGAGTATTTTCTCTGAATTTGTCAAATGCGAATAGACTAGACATTGTTAATATATTTATTGATTATATATTATATATAATTATTGTACTTATTGTATATAGTTTTTATTATATTAGTTATAACATTTTTATTTTAGATTAAAAAGGGGTAATGTGATATTTGTGCACCCCAATAAAGCTTATCTGGGGAGTCTGAGGAAAAAGCCAGCCACTATATTAAATATAGAGGTTAGGCGGTGGTAGGACATGCCTTTATTCCTAGCATTCGGGAGGCAGAGATTTATTTGGATCTCTGTGAGTTCAAGGCCACACTGGGAACAGAGCCAGGCGCGGTTGCAGATGCCTTTAATCCAGCACTAGTTAGCCATAGAGGTCTGGAGCTCTGTACAGATGGACAGGAAGTGATAGAGCTGGGCAGAAAGAGGGAATGATGTAGCTGGGTGGAGAGAGGAAGTAAGATGGCAGAGCACAGAAAGGTATATAGTTGTGATTATACAGGCAGTAGCTCTCTCTGGAGGCTGAGGAATTGGTAAGGTAAGGTTAGCTGTGGCTTGTTCTATTCCTCTGATCTCTCAGTTTTCACCCTAATATCTGGCTCCAGGTTTTTCATTAATAAGACCATTTAGCAATTTGCCTTGCATAGAGCCTTCACTCTGACAGATGGGAAAATGGAGAACAGGCTTATTCACTTCAATGACAACTACATAGAGGAAGGCTGAGCTGAGGACAAACCTCACTCAGGCTCCCAAACCCTTGCTCTTTCACCCCCACAGCAGCTCCACACAGTGCTGCCCAAATGCCATTGCTCCAGGGTTCCCACCCCACTTCCCCCAACTCACCTCTCCTTCTCTTATTCCCTTTCTCTCTGCTCTTCTTTGCCATCTACACTGGGTTCTCCATTTCCATTCCACACTTGTCCTCTTTTCTTTATTCTCCTTCATGATCATCTGCTTGGGGTGTTTGACTAGATTGCCACTTGCCAGATAAGGGCAGGGACCCCTCAAGCTGTCCTACCCCATGGTTTGAATTAGGTCTCTAACTTACAGAAGCATGTGAGGTGGGGGTGGGGTCATACTGTAAATAATAAATTAGCATATGTGAAACATAAGGCACCTTCTATTTCCATATCCATACTCTCTATCACTTAAAATAAGCACTTGTTGAGATTTGTGTTTGACACTATTTTTGGAAATAACTGGTGCAGGCAAAAGCTTGAATAACATGCAGCCCCATCTCTCCAGAGTTCTGGAATCATCTCTCCTGGAGCTAGCAGCTCATTTCCCCATCTGTGCATTTGGTCCCCAGATACCAGTGCACTGCCAGGAAAGGAAGAGTCACCTCAGGCACCTCTGTCCTTCTGAACACTAAACCACTGGACACAGAACTGGGAAAAGGATCTGGATTCTGAGTCCAAGGTTGTGCACCCTCAGGCCCTGGATGAACAATTGTTTCTCAAAGATAAGCTTACTTCTAGGTAAAGAGCCTGGACTAAGACATGGCACCTTCTGTATCTGGCCCTTGGGTAGATATGAACTGTGTTCCTGCTTTTCTTTCACTGCCCTCTGCAATAACATTGTGAGAGAACAGATGTTTTCCCGGACTGAGGAATGACAGACCAAATTGCTGTAATAATATTGCTTTACCGCTCTATCTTGGGCCATTAAGTGTCATTAAGCACACATGTGCCATGGGTTTTGCCCATGTTGTGATACAACTGCCCAGGCACTGTTTCCTCCCCCTGACAAAGCTTCCTCAAGCCCATCATTTGAGTCAATGGAAGTGTGAAATTTATTTCCAGGTCACTTCTGGAGGAGACCACAAGGTCATTAGCTGTCATGGAGACGCAAGCTGAGGAAATTGAGGCACAGAGCAGAGAGAGGAGAGGGGATGAGTCCCACTACATTTACATTTAAACAGTTCCCCTGTGGTTCTACATTGAGTTCTGCTCTGCTTTTAATTTAAACACTCTCTAGCAGGCAACTGAGTTTTGCTTCTCTCTTGGGTGGTTTTCACCATCCTCTCCCCTTGTGTAGGCACTTAGCTCCCATTAGTGGTAATGGGCGCTGTGCATGTATAGCACCCATTAACAATAATGGAAGCTCCGCCTGTGCATCCAGAGGCCATGGGCTCTCAGTTCTGGAACATCTTCAGGAAGACAGCTCCTTTTCTGGCATTTGCTGTCATCAGGTCTTTACTGTGGTGACAGTTTGTGCTGTCAAGAGTGACCATGGTGTAAGACACTACCAGCTTTTCCATGGGAAACCTGCACAACAGACAAGAATCTTGGTTTATAGTGTGTGTGTGTGTGTGTGTGTGTGTGTGTGTGTGTGTGTGCCTGCATGTGTGCATGTGTGACTAAAACAACAGTCAAGCAGATATTGTAAGAAATATAAAACAGATCCAAATTCCTTAATTCAGGGCCAAGAGTGGGCTACGTCAAAAACTTTAAGGCTGGGAATTAGGGCAGATAATATTGTCTCCTTCCAGCTAATAAATAGCACAGATTTGAACAGAGGAGAAAATAATCCATTAAAAAAATAACAGAGTGCTGTTTATGCAGTGGTAATGACTTCTCTGCAGATACATGTGCCTCAACCCATAGAGACGATTTCTACCACAACACTTTGCTGAAAAATGGTGGGCCAAGGGTGATTTTACACGGGACATGAATCACCAGCTCATTACATTTAGAATGAGCTATGCAAAAAGAGGATGATTCGTCACTGTCTGTAGGAGTGCCAGACACACCAACATCAACGCGTCTCAGTGGTCTGAGCATTCATCTCTGCTGCAGGCGTTTCCCCTGGTCTGGTGGAGATGGATCAAGCATTGGGGTTTGGTGCTGGGAGACAGAGCTATGAAGACCCTTGGAGTGATTAAGAAGGTGCAAGCCCAGGGAGGCGCCCCCCCTGTACCCAGATGTCGCCCTGGCCTCAGGGGATCTTATTCCACTTCCAAACCCATGTCATCTCGTTTGTGAAATGAGGATTTTAATTCTCATCTTTTGGGTGTTGTGAGGATTAAATGATATCGAAAATTGCATTCACAGAATTGTTATCAGCAATTACTTATCTGGAGAGATTAACTTCTACAGTACTAGAAAGCCAGATCACATGAACACCAGTTGTCCTAATCTGTTGTATATTTTAAACACAATTTTAATTTTTAATTGTTTAATCATAAACATGCCTGTCATAGCCCCTGCTTCTGTTTTCAGGGAAAGATCCACATAACATTCCTAGGTAAAGAATCCCAAAACTTAGGTTGATGCCTGTCCTCTATTCTACCCACTATGTTATTTCCAAGTTAGCCAGAGCTTAACAATTTTGATACATAAGTGTTTTGAACGTGGTGAGAACTTGTATCTTCTTCCTCTCCATACTGTCATTGTGATACTGAAAATGCAAGAGATTTGTAAACAGTGAGGATTTGAAAATTTGTTCCATCATCGCTCAGTCTCTGTGGAGAATGGGTACCAAGATTCCTCTCCCTACCCATGAAGATGTTCCCTTCCCTTATACAGAGCAAGACAGTATCTAAGTGCAACCCATACACATGCTCTGTGTGCTGTCCATTACCTTTGGTTTACTTATAATCCTGAATACAATGTCAGCACAGCGTGAATAGCTATCAAACTGCATTGTTTGGGGAATGACGACGAGGAAATATCTGTGCTTACTTAGTACAGATGCTCCTCAAAATATATTTTCTATCATTGCTTAGTTGAACTCATGGATGTGGAATTTATGGGAACAGAGGGAGCTAACATGTGTGTGTGTATGTATGTCACAGGACATGTGTTCTATATAACATATGTAGTATATATATGTACATGTATGTATGTGTTTAGTTACTGCCTTAGAAATATTGAGCTGTCATTTAAAAATATAGATTGAAGTTGGGCATGGTGGTACACAACTTTACTCCTAGCACTCAGGAGGCAGAGGCAGGTGGATCTCTGAGTTTGAGGCCTGCCTGGGCTACAGAGCAAGTTTCAGGACAGCCAAGGTTACACAGGGAAACCCTATCTTGATAAACCAAAATATCTATCTATCTATCTATCTATCTATCTATCTATCTATCTATCATCTATCTATCTATCTATCTATCTTCATGGAGATCCTTGTATCTCAGCTTTTTGAAAGTTGTGATTACAGGTGTGAGACATCATGCCCAGCTACTCAGACAGTTAGCAGTTGGTCACTTAGCATATGATAGTGGAAAGGTGGCCTTTGGTCTGTATAAGCCCGAGTCTCGCAGCCTGCAATATGAAGACTGTATGTCAGAGTTTACTTGAGCAAATTCAATCCCAAATAACACAAAAGTGTCCTTAGCAGTTCTGATTCTCTAAAGAAGCTCTTGAGATTGAAGCAAGCAGCCTTGATAAGGTCCCAGCTCCAGCTGCTGAGGAGATAAGGGTGAATGAGTGAAGGGTTGTGTGGATGAGAAAGGTTCTAGAAGGTGGCAGAGGGCATGCGTTTGACTGGCTACTTTTTTTTTCCTTTTCTTTAGGTCATCATCATCAGCTGTAATCAGTGCAATCTAAATTTTAGATGATGCCCCCTGAGTTTCAAAGGGTGAGGCTTATCTTCAGAACTTCTCTGCTTGGTCCCATGATAGATAGTGAATAACCACTTTATCATGGCAATGCACATTAAACCCCTCAGTTTTGGAGAGAGGGATTTTTTTTCTACCAGGAAAACTGCATTTATTGGCAGTGATTGGGGTTTTTCCTTTTCTGACATGCCTATTTGTTGAGCAGGAGTTATCAAGTTCAAATATGACTTCTACATTTGATACAGTCTGTTTTAAGATGTTTGTAAAAGAGTTAGATGTGGGAGCCTAGCTGGGATACCAGCTCCCACATTTTACAACAGGGTACTCTTGAGGCAAGAGGGATAAGAGATATTAGATAGAAAGATAGAGGGGAGAGAAACAGAAACATAGGATAGCTTCTAGAGGGCCTGGATTCTTATCCACCAGCCCCTTCTGTCTCTTCTAAAGGGCTATTTATAGAAATGCCAAGGGGTGGAGCAAAAGACCTCCCCCTAGCTTAGCCAAGTATAGACCCTTCCAATCACCTAGTAACCATGCACATGGGCAAGCAATCCTCTAATGCAGCTCAGCTGGGTAAAGGAAGATCAGCTCTTACTAGGAAACCTTTTGTGGGCCTCCATGGTTAGAATTTTCTTTTAGGAAATATTCAATTTATGCTTTTCTGTTTATTTATCCATTGAAAACACTGAATGTAGCTTTTGCATCTGAGAGTCCAGGCTTCTGACTACAGCTCACAGGTTTCTGAGTGTCATTGCTGTGTGTGCTGACCTGCTCAGGAGGAAACAGAGTCCCCAAGACAAATAATTGCTACCCCATCTCCTTGTTTCACCTTTTGACTTTTCAAAATTAAATTTTGTTCAGACAAGGTCTCACTGTGTAGCCCCTGCTGGCTTAGAACTTGCTGTATATTAGGCTGATTTAGATCACTGGCCAGCACACAGTAGGTGATTAGTTTTTGGTGAGGTTGTGTCTACATCATGGCACAAGAAACTAACTCAGTCCACTGGACAGATGCGGCTGTGAGACTTGCCTTTCCCAGGAGTGTGTGGATATGCCAGTTAAGCCCCACAGCCTCCTTCCACTCCACAGCACTGACTTCCCAGGTCTCTACAGACTGTGCTGCTAATCACAGTCTGGTGAAGTTATAGCTTTGCTCTAGTGAAATTCACTGAATTCCAGCACTTGCAAGTAGACAGCAAGTCCTGCCGGCTTCATCTGATCTCACAAGTGTACGCTGTTCCTTCTTTTGAACCATTTAACTTTTAGACTCTTTGGCACCAGAGCAAAGATTTTTTTCAACTTCTCATGACCCATAGTAAATGTTGGAAACCTAATAAGTTCATATACAGTTCTCTATGTTTTGTTCTATTATGCTATTTAACAACTGTTTTGTTTCCTTTCTAATTTGTGAACATTGTATAGTTGTAGAATATTTTAACTGTGTAAAGATGTGTTACATTTGTTTATGCCATGGAATATTACTTTAACTGTGTAAAGGTGTGTTACATCTGTTTATGCTGCATTTGTTTAACTATTAAGGATGTGTGTTTCACTATGTAAAGATGTGTTGCATTTGTTTCACCTTGCCTGCCTAAGGCACCTGATTCAGCTAATGAAGACCTGAATGGCCAATAATAGCTAGTTAGATAGAGAATAGGCATGGCTGGAAGGCAGAGAGAATAAGTAGGAGGAGAAATCTAGACTCAAAAAGAATGGGAAAGAGAGAAGAGGAAGAGAACAAGGAGAAAAAGGACGGCATGCCCAAGGCAAGAAGACAGGCAGCCACCAGCAGGCCAGACATGAGAATCAGTGAAAGGAAGGAAGGAAGGAAGGAAGGAAGGAAGGAAGGAAGGAAGGAAGCAAGCAAGCAAAAAGCCCCAAGGCAAAAGGTAGATAAAGAGAAACAGGTTAACTTAAGTTAAAAAAAACTAGCCAGAAATGCCTAAGTTAGGCTAAGCATTTATAATTCATAAGAAGTCTCCATGTCATGATTTAGGAGCTGGTTGGGGGCCCAAAAGTAAAACCCTGGTACATTTGGCACCCAACTTGGGGCCCAAATTTCCACATAGGGTCTGAGAAAGCTTAAAAAAAAAGAATCTACAGTTCCTTTACGAGTCTCTGCCTTACAGCGGAGCACTTAGACAGCCCTTTTCATGCTAAGCAGAAACAGCAAGCTAAGTAAAAATGCCTGCTGCAGCACAGTCATGGTATTCCAGAACTGAGGGGTTGAATGCAGTTCCCAGTCACACACTTCTGGACGGGCCTGCAAGCCTACGGCTGGGCTCTCACAAACCCCAAAGCTGCAGCAGAAGACCCAGCAGTAGCTTAGCAGTTTTATATTTTGCCCATGCAGACAGAAAAGGCTAGAGATATGTAGTAAAGTAGGTTCAGATGGAACAAAACCTCTAAGCAGGTTACATTGTGTTTTAAAATGTGCATATGCTTAAGAAAGAAAAGAAAATCGATATAGACAGTCATAGAAAAAAGTATACAGTTTATAAATAATAAAAAAGAACAAGCTACATAGACATAGGAAATACACAGCAAGCCTAGATTGCTGTGGAATGATCCTCTTGTACACTGTAAAGATTTGCCACTTGAGTTGGTTTAATAAAATGCTGATTGGCCAAACAAACTAAGAATGCTGGGATGAAGGAGGGTGGAGTCAAGGAGTTGCCAACCTAGCGTAGAGGAAGCAAGATGAGAATGTCATTTTGAAAAAAGGTACCAAGCCATGTGGCCAAACATAGATAAGAACTGTGGATTAATTTAAGTGTAAGAGCTAGTTAGCAATAAGCCTGAGCTACCAACTGAGCATTTACAAGTAATATTAAGCCTCCAAGTCAATTATTTGGGAACAGGTAGGTCAGAGAGAAACTTCTGCCTACACAGGATCCTGTATGGTATTGTGCTGTCTTTGGATGTTTTGAATGTTGATGAGAAAATGGCAGCTGCTGATCAACATGGGATTGTAACAGAGACTGCTAAATTAAATCAGCCTAGATACTGTAGGGATGCTTTAACTTTGAAATGGAATACAAAAGAATTATTGTTTTGGGGAAGAGGTTATGCTTTTGTTTCCACAGGAAACAAAAGGCTATGGGTTCATTCAAGGTTGATAGAGATCAGGTTTGATTGGGGAAGATTCTCTGAAAATCCAGGCTACAGATATAAAGAAATAAACCTAGAAAAACTACAAGACAGCTGATGTATATTTTACCTGCTAAAACATGACACACACACACACACACACACACACAAAAAAAAAAACCCATCATTTTTGGCTGGCTTGTGTACAACTCACAGCCCATACTTGTGATAATACAGGTATGTATGTTACCTTTGAAAGTTTGTGTGTTTTCATAGAAAGGGGACCAGACACCAATGAAAGCAGATGGCCCAGGTGATCCAGCCTCTTAGAATTCTGCATCTAGGACAGCTTTAAGTCTGCCGGCTGAGATGGCCCAGCCTCACAGACTATTGTAGCCATGACTGCAAAGCCTTGTGCTTTCCTATTGCACAGAGACTGGACAGCAAAGGTCATAGCAAGTTTTCTAAGGAATTGACCATTATTCCAATATTCTTGGGTTCACTAAAAAGATACCTTTGCCCACAGACAACAAGAAGCAGTCTAGAGAACACAACACTCACATTCCCAAGATGTGGGTGATTTTTGGTTATTCAGTGGGTTATGAATGTTTACCATCATTTAGGGGGAATATAGGAATATAGGATAAAAAGACAACTATTAAACTAAAATATTTTGCATTGGTATGGACATTGGTATGTTGATACAAATTTAAAGTCATTTTTGTTAAACTGTATATATGTTTCTACACTTGTTTAAGGTATTATTCTTATGCTGTTCATTTAAAAATGTAACATAATACAGGTTAGTAGTCATCTATAATAAACTTATAGTCATATTAGATATGTTTTCAAGGTTAAACAGATATATTTAGACAGATTAGATAGATGATCTTCAAACACTTAAAAGACCTACAGAATATGGTATTTAAGATGTTTAAATAACCTAAGGTTTTCATGAGAGTGAGACATGTCTGCTCCTGACAACATCAATTTACTTCAGAGAAGATGATGGGCATTGAAGAAACTCCATAAGGACTTTGCTTTCATTGTGGCAAAGCTAGCCATTTGGGTAAGAAATTGTCCTTGTCTTAACTGCTGACAGTATGTTGTACAAACTGGATAAGCAGGACACAAAGGAAAAAGATTGTTGAACTTTGCCAAGATGAGGTGGGATAGTCCTTCAAGATTTCTGCTTCATAGAAAGATCTACCAGACATTCTGCAGGATATACAGGAACGTGACTGCTGAACTTTGCTAAGACTAGGCAGGAAAGTCCTTCAAAATTTCTACTTCATAGAAGAGTTTGCCTGATATTCTAGGCTGTAGGCTGAAGATGGATGCACCAACATTGCAGAGAAACCTTGAGTGACTGTGGTGATACATTGTGTACCCTAATAAAATTTGCCTGAAGATCAGAGAGACAAAGGAACAAGCCACCTCTTACCTCTAGGACTTCTCAGCCTAAAAAGCCTCTAGTTCCTGTCTCCTTATGCCTTATATACCTTTCTCTGCCCATCCATCACTTCCTGGGATTAAAGGCGTGTGTGCTTCCCAGTACTGGCATTAAAGGTGTGTGCCACCACTGCCTGGCTCTGTTTTCTCTCCTAGACTGAGTTAATCTTATCTAGTCCAGGGTGACTTTCAACTCAGATGGATCTCTACCTCTCAAGTGCTAGGATTAATGGTGTATACCACCACTGCCTGGCCTCTATGTTTAATCTAGTGACTTGTTCTGTTCTCTGATCTTCAGGCAAATTTTATTAGGGTACATAATATATCACCACAGGTGACTGACTGTCCAGATAGTCAGATATCTGTCATTTTGGAAGTGGTTTGCACTGCACTTTCTGTTTACTCAGATAGTATTATATCCTTCTGGGGTCTTTGATGGAGTTAAAGACTAGGTAGTTATAGTTTTCTTTAGTTATAATAGAAAGTAAATTAGGTATAAAACTTTGGACTCACCAAGGTAGGATTAATAACGGAGTATTTTCTTTGAATTTGCCAAATACAAATAGACTGGATATTGTTAATGTAATTTTAACTTGATAACTGCTCTTGTTGTATATAGTTTTACTATATTAAAATGAAACCTTTCTTTTTATTTAGACAAAGGGAGGAAATGTAGAATAGTATGTTACCTATGTAAAAATGTGTTACATTTGTTTATTCTATTTGCATGGAATATTAGTTTAACTGTGTAAAGGTGTGTTACATCTGTTTATGCTGCATTTGTTTAATGATATAAGGACGTGTGTTTCACTATGTAAAAATGTTGCATTTGTTTCACCTTGCCTGCCTAAGGCACTTGACAAATCTAATAAAGAGCTGAACAGCCAATAGCTAGGCAGAAAAAGGATAGGTGGGGCTGCTGAGCAGAATGAATAAGTAGGAGGAGAAATCTAGGCTCAAAAAGAATGAGAGGGAAAGAAAAAGGGGAGGAGAAAGAGGGGGACATTCCCAGGGCAAGAAGCCAGGCAGCCACCAGCAGCCAGATGTGAGAAGCAGTGAAAGTAAGATTCACAGAAGGACAGAGAAGTAAAAAGCCCAAGGCAAAAGGTAGATAAAGAGAAACAGGTTAACTTAAAAGAGCTAGCCAGAAATGAGCGTAAGCTAGGCTGAGCATTCATACCGGATAAGAAGTCTCCATGTCATATTTGGGAGCTGGTTGGTGGCCCAAGAGAAAAAGCCTGGTACGTTGTGTTTTTTACATTAATTTATTGTGTGTTGTATGTGGCATGCGCACCACTACATGTCTGAGGATGGCGTGGGAGAGTCTGCTCTCTCCTTCCACCATGTGAGTTCCAGGATGGCACTCATGTCAGACTTGGCAGCCAGGGCCCCGCCCCTGTGTTCTTCTCCAAGATTTCCTAGACGGGGTACACAGCCCACATTGCAGAGTGGTGTGTGTGTGTGTGGGGGGGGGGTCACCATCTTCCTTTGCTTACCACCATTTAATTCTTTTTCTGATAATTTTCCACATGTTCTGTTCATTTTGTCTTTAACTAACAAAGCAACCTCTTCCTCCAGGAAAGTGTCCTTAGTTCTTGATTTATTTAGATATAGCCAGATCATTAGAGATTTAAAAAAAAAACAATTATGAGTGGCAATAATTTATGCTTTTTGTGGATTCCTTCCCAAGGTGGTGTTTCAAATATTTTATAGAATACATTTAAAGTAATTTCCTTAGATACTTCCTTGAGTGCTTCCTAATCAATCTTAGTTAATTTTAGACATGAGTAGGATGAGACAAACTTTCATTTAAAGATTTTTTACAGAAAAGTAGATTGTACAACAGCTGGTAGAAAAGAACCCAACATAAAGAATTAAAATATCACAAATAGAAAGATTACTTGTTTTCTAATAACTTGTTTTGGTTTCAAAATGAGCTTGAACTTCTAAATTTGATCACTGGGGGAAAAGACACCAGCTGCTTCAAGGCCTTCTGTATCCTGAAGTCAGACTCATCTCTGATTGTACTTATGTCAGTCCTTAAGTGGGCCACCTATTTAATGTCCCTGCCCTGAGAGTTCTCGTTTGTGGAATGGGCTATCATAGCTGCATCTACTTTTGTGTGGGATTTCTGTGTTTTAAACAGTGTTTGTGGACAACAGTACCTGGAACAGGATGAGCATATGCTACACCTGTAGAGAGATCCTACCAGCCAGCTCCAAACCCAATCCTCTTTCTTTATGTTGATTAATGCCGTATCAGCTGTGGCTCCTTCTGAGTAAGGAGCATGAGCCTCATTAACTGAACTGTTTCCTGGTGTCTGCAGGGCTCTCTGTGAACTAGGGGAAAATGTGGGAGGTTTAGCCATAATCAGCATCATAAGGAGGTCATGAACGTGTGCTATCTAAAGCCTTAGTGTTAATTGCAGCCTTGTGCCTGGGTGTGGGGCAGCAGGTGGGTCTGCCTTAACTCAGCTCATAGTCAAAGACTCAAGCACAATATGGTAACCAGATGCCACGGCTACAAGTGGCAGGGGAAAGTTCCAGAAGGAGACAGAAGTCTAGTACTCTTTATCTGTGGATTATTTATTCGTTTATCTAATGTTTGTTGAGGACCTTCTGCGTTCTAAGTGCTGTAGGTGCCTGGATATACAACGTAACAAAAAGGGGCAGAATTACCTGCTGTGGGAGCTAAGATGTGTAAAGATAGGTAATCAGAAAGAGATGGGGGGAGGGCAGGGAGGTGGGTGAAAAGCAGAGCAAGAGCAAGAGGGAGCACCTTAGCTACAGCCATGTGGAGTCTCTTTATTTTAAATAACATGAGTTACTTAACATGAGTGTTATTTAAAATAAGTAGGGAGGAAAGAGGTAGAGCTGCCGTCTGTGGAGGCTGGCACAAGCACACTGGAGACAGGGCCCGGGAGGCATGCTAATATTCTGTCACCCCTTGAAATGGACATTTAAAAAAATGACTTGCTCAATATTTATTTCTGTGGGCCAGGGGGAAATTGACTTTTCTATTAAGAAAAATTATATGCAAAATGCATTCAGTTAGTAATTCGCCTCAGCTGGGTCAAAGCAGGGCTGAGTGTAGAGCTATTCAACAAAATATTCCCAGTTTTCTTCTCATTCTTCAGTGTGCATGCATTTTCAACTAGAGAACTTTTTGGCAGCTGCATTAAAAATGGACAATTTGATAATGAAACATATTACTGGCCACTGATGAACACCACCATGCCACAGGTTATTTGGTTTTAAAATCCAGCTTAATGTCAGCTTTCAACAGTCACTCTAGGTTTGTTTTGCTGAAATAATAAATGAATATGTTTTGGGGGACTAGTGGGATAGTTTTATTGACTTTTATGGGTGCTGGTTCCTTCCCCAGAAGCAACACCAAAGTAAATTTTGGCAGTTAAAAGCAAGTATAGCCGGGCGTTGGTGGCGCACGCCTTTAATCCCAGCACTCGGGAGGCAGAGGCAGGCGGATCTCTGTGAGTTCGAGGCCAGCCTGGGCTACCAAGTGAGCTCCAGGAAAGGCACAAAGCTACACAGAGAAACCCTGTCTCGAAAAACCAAAAAGAAAAACCAAAAAAAAAAAAAAAAGAAAAAAAAAAAAAGCAAGTATGGACTCAAGATAGCACTCCAGCTTGTCTTGACCCTCAATCAAGTTCTTAAATAAAGTTGCTGGGCCATGGTGGGAGCTGGGTAAATGGAGCCTGGCTACCAAGTGCCTTGTATGATGTATGTGGCTTTTACCATAAGAAACATGAAACCACTGAAGGGTATAAAACAGAGATACTGAAACAAATCCTGTAGAAAGATCTTGCTTGCCTCAGAGTAGCCCAATCACTGAAGGGAAGCTAGACTTTTAAAGGGAAGGTTCTTGAGAGGAACCTAGGAATAAAAGAGGGAAGAAATGACAGTAGGTAATATGTGGAATCCAGATGTGTTGATGTGTAGAGCATAGGGACCAGAAGACATCATCAAGTGAAGCCGCAGGCTGGTAGCAAAGCTTCAACTCTCACATGGGAGTTCAAAGCAAGACTCCAGTCTCTGTTTAGATATTCACGCTAAGATGATAAACCTCCAGCTGGTTCTTACAGGAGCCCTGTAGTGGACTGGACATACCAGGTGAAGATTTGGTGAGATCTAGAATTACCTGGGTATCAGGTTCCGAACATTCTGTGGGTGTCATTAGGTTAATTGAGGTGGGAAGAACTGTGCACTCTAGGTGGCACCGTTATGTGGGTGGGCTGTATAAAAAGCAGGAAATGAGCTGAGTTTAGCATTTGTTTGTTTCTAATAAAAGATGTGCTGTGACCAGTGGCCTAAGCTCTAGTTGCTGTACCTTTCCTGTAGTGATGGACCAGAATCTCACACTGTGAGTCTAAGTAACTCTCCCTTCCCTAGCTGCTTTTTTCAAGATCCTTTGTCATAGGGACAGAGACGTAATCAAGACAGACTTTCAGGAGAAAGTGGGGAGGAAGCTCTGGGTTCTGAGAGGACACTCAGGGGGTCTCTGTCTGAGGACTGCATGGGCCACATTCTGGTATCAACAGTTTGAAAGAACCCAAGAGACTGGAGCATTAAGAGCAGATGATGGTCAAGCATTGTACACACTCAGTCTTTGCTTCCCTCCATAGAGCAGCCAGAATTGCTCAACAGTGCTGTGGGATGGTCTGTATGTCAAATGTGTTGCTCTGATTGGTCAATAAATAAAACACTGATTGGCCAGTAGCCAGGCAGGAAGTATAGGTGGGACTAACAGAGAGAAGAATTGAGAGAACCGGAAGGCGGACAGAGACACTGTCAGCCACCGCCATGACAAGCAGCATGTGAAGATGCTGGTAAGCCATGAGCCACGTGGCAAGGTATAGATTTATAGAAATGGATTAATTTAAGATGTAAGAACTAGATAGCTGGAAGCCTGAACCATTAGGCCAAACAGTTTAAATAATATAAGCATCTGTGTGTTTATTTTATAAGTGGGCTGTCGGACTGCCGGGGCTTGGCGGGACCCGGTGAGAAAACTCTCCAGCTACACAACAGCACCTGATTTTCCCTTCCTCTGATCTAAATGACTGGGGGTTTCTGCTCCATCCATTTGGCTCAGCCCACTGTATGTTCAATGGCATCTTTATAGTTGGTGCCACTGTAAGATATTCCCCATTTTAAAGTGTTCAGATGTGGTATTGCTTTGCATGTGTCAGAGCCCTACTCTACCTTCTAAATGTCAGTCAAAATTCTGCCTCCTCAGGATATTCTCTACCACACACTCCCACAGCTCTCTCCACTTTGATTTATAACTCTTGGAGTTGTAATTAATCATTTTAGAAATGACTCCTTCACATCTGTCTTCATGAACAGACTGTAACCCACTCTCTTGGTCTGTTTTCTGATCCTGTGATAAATACAATGACTGTGGTGGTTTGAATGAGAATGGCTCCATAGGCTCATCTGTTTGTATGCTTAGTCCCCAGTTGATGAACTGTTTGGGAAGGATTAGGAGGTGTGGCCTTGTTGGAGGAGGTGTGTCACTGGGAGTGTGCTTTGAGGTTTCAAAAGCTCACACCAGTCTCAGTCTCATTCTCTGCCTGTTGCCTGTGCATCAGGATGTTAAGCTCTCAGCCACTGCTCCAGCTCAATGCTTCCTGCCATGATGGTGAAGGGCTAATGTTCTGAACCTGGACTAAATGCTTTCTTTTAAAGAATTGCCATGGTTATAGTGTCTCTTCACAATAGAACAATAACTAAGACAATGACCAAAAGCAACTTGAGGAGAAAAGAATTTATTGCATCTTGCAGTTCATCTTGAAGGGAAGTCAGGAAAAGAACTGAAGGCAGGAACCTGGAGGCATGAACTAAAGTAGAGACCATGGAAGATGCCGCTTATAGGCTTGTTCCCCATGGATTGCTCAGTTCTTCTTCTTCTTCTTCTTCTTCTTCTTCTTCTTCTTCTTCTTCTTCTTCTTCTTCTTCTTCTTCTTCTTCTTCTTCTTCTTCTTCTTCTTCTTCTTTTTCTCCTCCTCCTCTTCATCCTCCTCCTCTTCCTCCCCTCCCCCTTCTTCTTCTATTAAAAAATATATGTATGAGTGTTCTGTCTGCATATATGTCTGTATGCCACATGTGTGCCTGGTGCCTGGGAAGGCCAGAAGAGGGTGTATGATCTTCTGGAACTATAGTTACAGATAATTGTGATATGTCATGTGGCTACTAGAAATTGAACCCATATCCTCTGGAAGAGTAGCTAGTCTTTTCAATAGTGAGCCACCACTCCAGTCCCCTAGTTTGCTTTCTTATATACCCCAAGCCCATAGGCCCAGGAGTGGGACTGCCCTCATAGTGTGCTGGGCCCTTCCGCATTAATCATTAGTCAAGAAATGCCTCACAGACTTCCTACAGGCCAATTGACCAGACTCATTTTCTCAGTTGAGGTTTCCTTTGCCCAGATGTCTCTATTTTATGTCAAGCTGACAGAAAAACAACCAGTACAGTCGCCATGAAGGACCTGTGTTTGCTTATTGTCAGCCTTTCACCAGGGTAGTGTATGGCTTGTGTCTGTCTCCAATAAATAATTCTTAAAGGAATAGCTGAATCCTTGTATATTTTTGTATACATTGTAGCCATGCTTTTCCCTAGATATTCCTTTTCCTTGACAAGGCCTAGGGCATCATCATCAAAAGCAAGCACTCTGGGTATGGGCTTTTCCCTGCAGACATTATTTTGGATCAGTGTCCAGCTGCTTATTTCACCTGAGCAGAATGTCTTCTCTGTTGCACAAAGAACAAGCAGATGGCTAAGACAGAAATGTACCTACATCTAAAGTTACATGCTGAGAAGAGAGTGGGCAAGAAACTGTATATCTTGTTTTAAAGTAATGATATCTCCAAATGCAGATATTCCTGAGCTGAAGAAAGGCTTTTGGTCAGAGAGCTTGCTAGTATGGGTAATTTTTCCTGAGGTATTGATTTTTCCTTTTGAAACTCCATGACTCTGTCCCTGACTCCAGTGGATGACAACTTCAGTAACTCCTTGGCAGGCTTTGGGCAATGGTTTCTGGCTTCAGCTTCCCAGAGCTTCCAGCTTGATCCACATAATAGAGTTTGAATAGAGGGCATTGATGTTCCTGTGTGAAGCCAAGAGAGACAGAAGACTCCCCATAGGGTAAAATAGGAGCTTTCTCATAGTCTAGGTTCTGTGAGCAGAGGGGCCTCTTCCATGCCTACAGTCAGCAGACAGTCATGTGAGGAACATTGGGTAGTGAAGAGGAAGCCTTTGAAGGAGGAGGACTTTGTTTTGCACATGAGGTACTTTCAATCTTTGTCATAGATGTGTTTAGAATGAGACTTTTGCTGCACCTGATTAACTTGTCTGTCTCACATTAAAATGAGAAATGAATGGATGAAAATTCTGTAATTATTGTAAAAGTGATAGTGGAATACCTAAATAAAATTTAAACATAATATTGCACAAGCAATTGCCCACAATCCAGTTTCCTATTATCTATTTTGCATCATGTCTCATGGAAAGGGACATTGTAGATTGTAGACATTGTTCCGCCTGATCTTTGTGGATTATAAGGCATTGTGGCCTATTTGAATACATCATCTAACTCTCTAATTGGAAAATCATACGATGCAGCAATACTGAACCAACAAGTTTTTATATATCTCATCACAATTTATTGCCTATCCTACCAGAGATAAAAGACAAATACTGACAAATACTCAGAGAAATGGGAAGTGAAATGTGGTGATATTTTCTTTTGTATTAAAATGTTATATTTTAATAAATAAAGTTGCCTAGGGGTCAGAGCTATTAATAAGCCATAGCCAGGGTCTGGCGAACAAGTAGTGATGAGGCAGTTAGGCAGTTGGGCTTACAACCAATGAGAAGGCAGAACAGAATTCTAAAAAAGGACAAACCCCCTTTTGAGCAGAAGAGTCATTGCTTCAGGGAGAGACTAGCGAACTGAAAGCAGTTAAGGCTCTTAGCTCTGACCTCTTCGGCTTTTCTCTTTACTTGGATAGTTTGTTTCTTTTTAGCTACTAAGTTGCAACAACAGTGAAAGGTTGGTTTTATCCAAAAATCCCATAGGCTTCTAATTATACAGAATGCCACATGTTCTAACTCATTAGCAAAGAGGTAGGATTTCATTTGCTCTCCAGACAATTTGTGTTCTGGAGTGCTTGTCAAAGGAACTACTAGGTAGAGAACTATGTAGAGGGTTCTTGAAGCAAGAGATAAATTGAGCTCCAAAGGATCTTTATATTCAGAATATGGTTTTGGCCCAAATCTTATCTAGTTAATTTTGATGCTGATTAGAAATTTGTTCTGGTAATTCTGTGTTTTATTTGAGTACTCTCTACCAAAGAGATTCCCCAAAATGCTTCAGGTTTCCTGTCTGCCACAGACCCCATTGAGCTTCAACTTTTCATGTTTAGAGCCTGATTAGCATGAAGACTTACTTAGG
This sequence comes from Peromyscus nudipes, assembly GCA_902168325.1. NCBI lineage: Eukaryota > Metazoa > Chordata > Mammalia > Rodentia > Cricetidae > Peromyscus > Peromyscus nudipes. The sequence goes on from CABHPH010162593.1 coordinate 33,444, forward strand.
AAGACTCTGGCCTCCCAGGGTAGGACATACAGATCCCTCAGGCATTGCTTCTATAAAAGATTGTTCCCTTTTCTCTAGGTTTCTGGGGTCCTGGTTTGCTGCCCATTCAGACCCCACTGTCTCCTTCCTGAAATTTCACTGACTTGACAGTTTTCAACTCTATGTATTTCCTTTTGTTCAACAATACCAGTTTTAAGTGCCTTCCGCATTAAGTCTTAGAAGGAAGATGTTTAGACAGAAAGAGCCTGAGAAAGTGATACCTGTAAATTTATTTATAGAATGAAGCAGGTTCCTGACAACATTGGATTGTAATGTTGTCAACATAATTCATGCACTGGGGATAAATATCATTCCCACAGGTATAATGTTTCCAGTGTTGACTCTCTTGGACTAGGCTCAGCTGAGAGAAGGAGGCTGGCAATGTTACTTCTACCCACAGTCTACAAATCTTGGGAGAATAATTTTGTTTTATTATTTTATTCATTTTTATGTGTTATTTTTAGATTTCAGTGCTGAAGATGCCACTTTTTAATAGGGAGAGAATGGATGTTTGTTCCCTTACAGCTTGACAAATTACAGGTAGTGGGTTAGCTGGTCTGAGCCTGTTTTGTATGTGGGGGTGGGGGGCCTGTGAGCTAAGTGCGATGTGTTCTCAGTTTTAAAGAAATCATACTTAGCCTAGAAAAAAAAGTCTATCTAGTATAGTGCAGTTTGCTAACTTTTGCCTTAAAACAGCTGTTATAGGGATGGGGACTTGGTTCAAGGATGGCATTTTGCCCAGTGCATTCAAGGCTCTGGGTTAAATCCCCAGACCACCAAAGAAATAATCAAAAACCAACAGTATAAAAATTTAACAATTTTCTACACTATATGGGATCTCACATATATTTACTCAGTGAAGCTTTATAAAAGCCAATAAAATAATTAAAAGAGCCCCATTTTATGTATGAGAAAACCAGGATAGAAGGGGTTAAAATCACGGGTGTTCTGCCTGTCAGAGTCTAGCCACTGATTAGTCAGGAATTTGTTTGCTTTTAGTCAGTGCCACTTGGGACATCGATCTTCACAGTCACACTGGATGGTAGTGAATTCACAGTCACACTGGATGGTAGTGAATTCACAGTCAAACTGGATGGTAGTGAATTCACAGTCACACTGGATGGTAGTGAATTCACAGTCACACTGGATGGTAGTGAATTCACAGTCAAACTGGATGGTAGTGAATTCACAATCAAACTAGATAGTAGTAAAATATTGCTCATGTGTGATGTGAGCGACACATAGTCTTATAATCATGGGAAAGACACCACTACCACATACAAATGGGCAAAGTTATTCTGTGAGCACAGCAAGGTTATATGCTAGGTGAAGAACCCCCTGTTTCCTCCCTCCTAGAAAGTCATCTGACTAGGTGGTGGCACTGGCCTTTACTTTCCCCTGAAGCTTCATATCTTATGGTCCCTTATGAGTCTTTGCTATAGAAATTCATGCCTGGATGCCCAACATTTGAAATGACTATAATTGAAACTGCCAATTCCCAGAGCTGTTGGAGGACTTGGGGTGATTCCAGGTCAATTGTAGATCTGTCTTTCTTTTGGCAAGTTAAGGGCTCAGTTCAGTCTCAGGCATATTCCTGCTGTAGAACTATCTTTGTATATTGTAAATGTGTATTACTCTCATTGGCTAATAAAAGAGCTGACTGGCCAGTAGCTGGATGGGTAGAGATTAGGCAGGACTTGCAGACAAAAAGAGAGCCTGAAGAAGAAGAGAAGAGGAGTCTCAGGAATCATGAGGAGACATGGAGAGAAGCAAGATGAACTTACGCTGTTGAAAAAAGGTACCACCATGTGGCAGAGTGTAGATAAGAAACATGGGTTAATTTAAAATGTAAGAGCTAGTTAGTAACAAGCCTGAGCTATCAGCCAAGCATTTCTAGGTAATAATAAGTCTCTATGTGGTTATTTGGGAGCTAGCTGGCAGGACTGAGCTGATCAGAGGTCCAGATGGAAAAACTTTCCCTACTTATTCCTGAGTAGCCAGAGGGCTGATCTTCTCTGAAAGCATTTCTTCTCTTATTGTCTGTATTAGTTCCCTTCCTGTTGCTGTGATTGACAACACCCTGATAACAGCAACTTAAGGGAGGAAGGGTACATTTTGGCTCATAGCTCCAAGGTAGAGTCCATCATGGCAGAGGAGTCCTGGAGTTAGGATCCCAAGGCATCTGGTCACTTGGTACCTGATGTCATGGAGCAGGAGATAAAAGTGCTAAACTCCATTTCTCCATTCTCAGTTGTGGTCCCAGCCCATGGGATGGAGCTGCCCCGAGTTAGGATAGAGTCTTTCCTCCCTCCTCAGTTTATTAAATGTAGAAAACCCCTCACAGATGTGTTCAGAGGCGAGTTTCTCAGTGATTCTAAAACCAATCAAGTTGACAAGCTTAACCATCACATGATTGAGCTCTGCCTGCCCATTCAGTAAGAAATTGAGGTTTCTCATACAGAGCTTGCACCCTGCTACCCTCTTCTCTGATGTCCCCAGTATATTTCTTTGTGGGATTGATTGATTTACCTGCCTTTGGTTTTTAGTTTTGTAAACCTTTAGCTCATTGTATTTTCAAAGCCTTTATAAATTCACTTTTTATAGAGTTATTTCAAAGGCACTTTGGAAAGAAAACAGAAATAAACACATGTATACTATTGTTAATCTCAAAGGTGAGAATAAGACCCACTACTGCAATTTGGGTCAAACTTGAAGCGAGCTTGATTTTTATTGGAGTGCACCCAAGAGCTGGCCAGCAACTGCCTTCTAAGTCAGGTTAAAGAGCGCACTGCTGAATCCATTTCTTGAGCCTCTTTTAAGAAGTAAAACCACAAGTAGTTTACAGAAAAGAGACAATGGGGCAATAAAGAAATACAGAAAAAACAATCTAAAAAAAAAACAACCTAAACCCATCATGTGGTCACTATGTGCTTAGGGAGGGTTTAGGGAGGGTCAGGGAGGGTAAGGGTATTCTCAAAAACAAGTTAAGGTCATGGGTTGGGGAAGGTCAGGTTCCAGGAAACAGAGAGCAACTCAGCTCTTACAGAAAATAGAAACTTATTTTTAACAATACAGCATAATGGCTCCTGCCTTCAAAAATGGAGTCAGGCAGGTTCCACACTATATCCAGCATTGGTATATAGAACCCATCGAAATTTTTGTGGCCAGAAGATAGATATTGGATTATACCAGAAGGTTTCTACCAGTTATACTTTATTTTATTTCTTCTCTAACACTTTGGGAGATTTTCCATCATCTCTGAAATTATGAAAATTAGAGTATGCAAGCAAGGGGCCATATGTAAAGCAGAAAACATTTGGGAAGATACTGTTAGAATTCTTAGCCACTTCCCCAGCCACATGACTGAGCATGTGCTGTCCAGTAGCCAGGTAAGATGCTTAGTCATCCTAGGACCTTATGTCCTACGTACCATGTGCGGTGTGATCACATAATCTGCATGCAGCATGATCACATAATCTATGCACATGTGTGGCATAGCTATGTAAGCCCACATGCGCATGTGCCCCTGGGGGAACCTATAAAAGTGGGTTCCACCTATTCCTTCTCTCTTTTCCTGCATGGTCATTCCATAGACCTATGCACATCTTTTCTATTCCCTTAATAAACTCTTATAGTGTTTTTTTTTGTGCCTTGTGGCTTCTCTCACGTGGTAAACAGCACTGCTTAATAAATAACAGATACTTTATTTTTTGTATCAAAAAAAGATGGAAGTCAGTGCAGTGGAAAGGGGAGAAGAGACATAAAGGGTCTACCATGATGTCACCATCAGGCCAGTCTAGCATCTCCAGTGGCTAATTCCCTGGTGTTATGGGGACTTGTGGCTGAAGCTTGGCATCTTCGGTCTCTACTCTAATGAGTTGAACAGCTCTTTATAGTTCTTTTGGTTCATAACCATGAAGACTGCCCATTGGTAGCAGTCAGTAGGTGCTTGTTGATCTCTCAGAAAGGTTGGAGCCCTAGATTTTGTTTACTTTTTAACAGATCCAGCCAGAGGAAGTCTGTAGTGGGTAGCTGTTCCAGCTTTGACCTTGAAGCACTGCCCCTAGTGAGGCAGCAGGTAACTGCTACACCTGCCTATGACCTGCTCCTGGGGCGTGGCCTCTTTGGACCCTTAAGATTTGAGAGGTGTACATGCTTGCTGTCTTGGCTATCTTGTGATCCTAGATGCTAGATTGCAGACCAAGTCAGAGTTCTCCAGAGAACCGCGTTGGACTGCACCTCACCTCTCCTGGATCCTGTAACTAATCCCTTTGCTGGTTTTAAGTTTACCCAAAATAAACCTCTTTGACTATCAGATGAACTGTGGAATTGCCTTGTTAATTGCTACTTTATGAGTCTCCTTGTTTTCATGGCCCAGCGTGGGCTCTGTACTCACTAGAGAACTAACATAAGTATAACTGTAGATCAGTGGCTTAGCAGAAAACAAGTGGTCCACTTAGGAGGTTAACATTTAAAGAGTTTTACACATTTTTGAAGGCTTGGACAAGCTTCAGAGAAAAAGTTCACAGAAGATAGCAGCAGCAGGCTTTACTATTGAAGAGCTGAGGGGTCAAGGGAAGGGGGGTTCCTGAGAACCTCAGGAGGGAGTCAGCGGTCACATGACAACAGCTAGTTTCAGTAATCTGCCCACACTTTCCCTAACCCTCTGAACTTCCTAAAGTCAATTCCTGCCAGGACTATTTATTTTAGGAAAGAAACATCACACAGTTTTAAACTCTCTCTCGTAAGATTTGACCTAGAGAAGTCCTTCTCTGTTGTTCAGTTTCCAACCTACTGAGAATGGAAGCCGTTGTAAAATTAAATAAAGAGAAGAAACAGGCACATAAACAAAAGCTTTGAGTGTTTTTCCAGTTTTGCATGATTGGATTCATAGAGACAGAATCACTCTGAAAATATTACAAAACACACTCATACAGCTTGTAAAGTCTGTCCTCAGGAACATTGACAGATCATACAGCAGGGCCCAGCAGTGGCATTTAGACAGGAGACCATAGCAGGATAAAACAAAATAACAAAAAAGGGTCAGAAGCAGTGTCACCAAAGGCTGATGTTCACTTTTCTTTATCAGTATTCTTAGAAACACAACAAATTCCTGGTTTGATATAAATACCACAGGTAAATCCTTTCAAAGTCTACAGGAGACACCTGTACAGCAAAGGTTCTGAGAAGTCTAGCATTGAAGAATTTTTGTTTAAAACCAGCATTTCTCAAGCTTATGTAACTAATGCCTTTATTTATTTGTTTATTTTATGGAATTAAAACCCATTATGAGCTTTAAGAAATACCAGGATACACATACTCCTGCATAAGAAGGGAAACTAGGTGATTTCTCTTGGCAGTATTCCTAGTTTTATGCATCTATGAAATGTTCAGAATTAGATCTGTCATCAAAGATCGCCAATTTTTTAAAAGCAAACTTGTTTAAACTGAATTTTCCATTTCTTATTCTACACTTTGTATGCTTGCTGTACTGGGGAGGAATTGAGTCAGATATTTGTCAATGCAGCAATTTTCTAATTCCTCATTATCGTTTCTTTGCATAGGAAACCTGTGATTTAAATGACAGCTTCAAATATATTAGAAAAGGCTTGTCTGCTGGCATGCTTCATATGTGTCCAATTCTGAAAATTTATCTTTTCATAAATATCTTGGCAAAACAGAACTGTCAAAATAGCAGTGAAGGGTAACTCATTCTCATTCAGCTAGGCATACACCAGTGTATGGCTCACCTGCACAGAATAAAAGCTCTCAAGTCAGGTGGGAGCACTCAGGTCAGGTGGGAGCACTCAGGTCAGTTGGTAGCAGAGGATAAACCTTTGCAACCAAGTTCAGTCAGCCAATGCAGAGATGCAATCAGAGGATGTTTGGCTCTGATTCTGCTAGTTACATCTTAATATCCAAATCCTCTGGGAATAGTCTTGGTTTAAAACCTTCAACACATTTCATCTCAAGTCTCATTTGGGCTGCTGTAACTATTACTTCAGACTGAGTAATTTATGAGGATCATAAATTATTTTCTTACAGTTTTGGAATCTAGGTGTGGGCAGACTCTGTATATAGTAAGGATCCCACTCTGCTCACAGCTTGGCATGTGGAACTCTGTACCCCTTGGGGGTTGTCACTGTTCTCCAACATAGCAGAAAGTGAAGAAAGGGAATACATTCTCAAAATTCTCCTCCCTTAAGACAGAGCGGGCATTAAAATGTTTTTAAATATATTTCCCCCATTCCTTTTCCTCCCTCTGACCCATGTAACCCTTCCTGCTCTCTCAAATTCATGGTCTCTGTTCTTTAATTGTTGTTACACACACACACACACACACACACACACACACACACACACACACACTACCAAAGCATGTTTTAAAATCAAGAAATTACCTGAGATAGGTGGAGGCTTTATACTCTGTTCACCTAGATTTCTCTTACCTACCCAATGCATTTATTCTGGTGGCTGAATTTCAACATGAATTGTAGAGGAATAGATGGCAAACTGTGGCAGCCTCTCTTGCTGTCTCTATCCTAAACTAGAAATTCTATTAAGATTTTTTTATTTTGATTTGTTGTGGTTTGAATCCAAAATGTTCTTTGCAGGCTCATATTTCAAATTCTCGGTTCCTAGCAGGTAGTGCTATTTTGGGAAACTGTGGAACCTTTTGGATTCAGGGGTGTCTAACAGGAAGAAAATGGATCTCTAATCTGCTTCTGTTTTCTGTCCCCCATGACATGAAAAGCTTTTATACATGGTCCCACTGCCATGAGCTCCACAGTGTCTCCCTGCCATGATAGACAGAGCTTTCTGAAACCAAGAGACAAAATAAATGGTTCCCCCTAAGCTTTCCATGTCAGGTGCTATGGTCACAGTACCGCAAAAGAAGCTGGCGTAGTTTTCAAAAATATCACATTGAAATATCAGTTTCCCCCTTGCTTAGAAAGGCCATCTTAGGGGCACAGCAGTCACTTTACTGACCCCTATTAAGTCATACTTTTAGTTTATTTAGGCACCTGTAAGTCTGCAGGAAGACTGTAGAAAATGTGTATTTACTTTAGTATGTGACTTATAAGGACGTGTGAATACTTAGACCAAAGGGGTGAAAGATTATATGGAAGTTATTATTGTGGGAGAATTGTTCATACTGCAACCCTGCTGTACCAATAAAGTCACTTTGAGTCAAGGATGGAATCAGCAGTAGTCTGACCAGGATCAGCCATAGAGTTGTTGGAAGACTGAGGAAGTCAAAGAGAGGGACAGGAAGAGAGAAGGAGGGGCTGAGGGGAGATTCCCAGGGCTTTGGGATGGGAAAAACATGGAGAGTTGGCTTAAGGCCCTTATGATTCAGTTAAAAAATCAGAAGTATATGCTATTCTCATGGTATTGTTAGGTTTTCCAGAACCTCTTAATATAGTCACTGTCTCTCAACATGCAAAAAGAGTTATTTTACATATTGAAACCATTGTGCTTATTCCACATTATTCACAATTAACTTTGCTATTTCTTCAATTATAAAAATAATTAGGAATATAATCCATCCCTTATATGTAACACATATCAGATCCCATATGGTTCTACCAGGCCCTCTAGCACAAGGTAATAATGAACTTGATCAGCTGTTGGTAGGAAATGTCCTAGAATGTAACACGAATTGCTAAACGGTCTTATTAATAAACAAAACCCAGAGCCAGATGTTAGAGTGAAAGGTGAAAGATCAGAGAAGCAGAACAAGCCAGCTACAAGTTCTTACCTCTAGGAAATCCTCAGTCTCCAGAGTGTGAGTTCCTGTTTCCTCACGTCTTATGTACCTTTCTCTGCCCAGACATCACTTCCTGGGATTAAAGGCGTGTGTCCTTCCCAAGCAAAGACATGAGATCTCAAGTGCTGGGATTAAAGGTATGTGCCACCATGCCTGGCTCTGTTGTTAGTGTGGCTTTGAACTCGCAAAGATCCAGACGGATCTCTGCCTCCCGAGTGATAGGATTAAAGGTGTGTGCCATCACTGCCTGACCTCTGCATCTAATTTAGTGGCTGGATTTATCCTTTGATCCCCAGATAAGCTTTATTGGGGTACAAAATATATCACCACACTAGACTCCTCAAAATTTCATAAGAAACACCATGTTATAAGGAAGGTTTGAAGAAAGATTTCTCCATCACTTGACAATAAGCCAAGAAAATTATAAGGGAACATCCTACTTATTCTTTGTATAACCAAACTCTGCTACCTACAGGAAGTAGTCCAAAGGGTAGTCAAACAAAATTAGACAAATGGATGTGTTCCATTTTACATAGTTTGGAAAATTAAAGTATGTGTACCATACTATAGATACTTATTTAGGATTTCAATGGACAACTGCTTTGAGTTCTGAAAAGGCTGATTCTGTAATTACACATTTATTAGAAGTTATGGCCATAATGGGGATAACTGTACAAATTAAGATTGACAATGCTCAAGCATATGTCTCTAGTAAAATGAAACAGTTTTTTTTCATATTACAATATAAAACATATTACAGGTTTACCACACAATCCTACAGGACATATCATTATAGAAAGATATAATCTCTCTTAAAAAGAAATGCCTAATAAACTTAAAGGGGTAATAAAGGCCCCTAGAGATAGGTTATACAGTGTCATTAACTTTAAATTTTTAAATGCTAGTGAGAAAGGAACAACAACTGTGGAGAGACAAACTGTTGAATTAAATCAGCCTGTGTACTTCAAAGATGTGTTGACTGCAGCCAGAAGTTTTCTCTGATCCTGCCAGGCCCCTGTGGTCCCATGGTCTGCTTATAAAATAATCACTCAGAAGCTTGTATTAATTATAACTGCTTGGCCGTTAGCTCAGACTTATTATTGACTAGCTCTTAAACTTAAAATCAGCCCATCTGTTAATATGTAGCCACATGTTCCATGGCTTCACCTGTGTGCCATTATATGCTGCTCCCTAGATGGCGGGCTGGAGTCTCCTGACTCTGTCCTTCCTCTTCCCAGCATTCTCCTAGTTGCTCACCCCACCTATACTTCCTGCCTGGCTACTGGCCAATCAGCATTTTATTAAATCAGTTTACAAGAGCATTATCCCCATAGCATTTCCCCTTCTCTGTCTAATCAAAAAGGAAGGTTTTAACTTTAACATAGTAAAATTACATATAATTGAACAGTTATTAAGTAAAAATTACAGTTACAATATTTGTATTTTGTAAAATTAAAGAAAATATTCTATGTGTCCTATATTTGCGGGTCTAAGGTTTCATATCTAATTTATCTTTTATCATAACCAAAGAAAATTATAACTATCTAGTCTTCAACTACATCAAAGACCTCAGAAGGATAATTACCTAAGTAAACAGGAAGAGCATTGTAAGCAACTTTCAAAAATCTAGAATGACAGAGACAGCTGGCTACCTGGACAGTTACCCAAAGTTCTTCTGCAACATTGGGGCATCTACTCTTCAGCCTATAGGTCTGGAGTCTCTCAGGTGTTTCTTTCTGTGTCCTGTAGAATGTCTGGCAGTCTCCTCTGCGAAGCAGAAACCTGAAGGAACATCTTGCTTTGTAAAGTTAAATGATCACTTTTCTATGGGTCCAGCATGTCCAGTCAATATAACACTTTGTCAAGCAGTCCAGGCAAGAACAGTTTCTGGCCCAAATGGCTATTTTTGCCAAGAAGAAAATATACTCCATATGGAGTGTCTTTGGTGCTCATCATCTTCCTTGAAGTAATTGGTGCTACCAGGAGCAGACATCTTTCATTGTCCAGAAAGTCTAAGTTTTTAAAACATTTTAAATGCCATATTCTGTTGGTCTTTGAAGTTTGGGTTTGAAGATTACCTACCTAATTGAATTATATCTATGTATACCTAGAAAACTTAACGTGACTATAAGTTTGACTATCATAGAAGACTAATTGTTAATCTGTATTTCTTAATTATCCATTATAATTTCAAATGAGCTGCACAAACATATCCTAAACACTAGTAGAAATATATATACAGTGTAACAAAATTAACTTTAAATTTATAATAAACTAAAATCTATAGCAATGTAAAACATTTTAAACAAGTTGCTCTTTAAAAGTAGATTCAATAATCTACCCTTTCATCCTATCATATCTATATTCTATCCACCTTTTTTCTTTAGAAAGAAATTTCCTACGACCAATAAAAATTTGTAACCAACAACCTAAACAAAGACAAATATCTATAATCCATTTTTTTGGGGAATGTGGGCGTAGTTTTCTAGGCTACTTCCTGCTGATAAAGGGTGCTGTATTCTTATGGGGATCTGTAGATGTAACCAACCATCTTATTAAATAAGAAACACAGAGCCAATGTAAAGATAAAAGCCCAAGAGGTCAGAGCTAAGAGCCTTACCTGCCTGCTTCAGCTAGCCTCTTCAGCCAGGAGACCTCTCCGAAAAGAGCTACTTCCTGTGTGTTTGTCTTTATAAAGACTTCCTGTTCTGCCTTCTCATTGGTTGTAAACCCAACCACATGACCGTCTCTTCACTGCCTGTCTGTAGGTCACTCCAGGTCTTCTATGGTTGGTATTGAGATTAAAGGCGTGTGTCTCCAATGCTGGCTGTATCCTTGAACACACAGAGATCTACCTAGTTCTGCCTACAAAGTGCTGGGATTAAAGGTGTGCACCACCACCACCCAGCTTTTCTATGGCTTGCTAATAGCTCTGACCCCTAGGCAACTTTATTTATTAACATACAAATAAAATAATATTTCAGTACAAATAAAATACCACTATAGGGATCCTGAGAAAATTCGAGATAATGGTCAAGTCCTGGGAAGACCAGCTATAACCTTTGTTGATAGGTACCATCTGTTAAGGTTCAGGAGGTCTGGTTTGATTAAATCTGATCCATCTTAACCAGGAACAAATCCGTAGCTTCTTACTTCCTGTGGAAACAAAACAGAGCCTCCTTTCCAAAGCAACATATCTCTAGATCCAGATTTTTTTTTTCAGTTTGGCACTCAAGGATTTTATTAGTCAGGGTTCTCTAGAGTAACAGAACTTATAGAATGAATCTCTCTGTATATCTCTACCTATATCTATCTATACCTATATATACACACATAGGTATGTATGTATATGTCTGTACATATGTGTGTATATGTATGTATGTGTGTTTATGTAATATATATATATGGTATTTATTAGAATGACTTACAGACTGTGATCCAGCTAATCCAATAATGGCTAACTATGAATAGAAAGTCCAAGAATCCAGTAGTTGCTCAGTCCATGAGGCTGGATGTCTCAGCTGGTCTTCAGTGTACACTGGAACCCTGAAGAAGTAGGCTCTATTGCAGTGAAGGAATGGACTTGCTAGCAAAGGGAGAGCAAGCAGGCAAAGAGCAAAAGCTTCCTGCTTCCAGGTCCTTATGTGGGCTTCCAGCAGAAGGTGTGGCCCAGCTTAGAGGTGGGTTTTCCCAGTTCCAAAAATCTGGATTAAAGATCTAGATTAGGGGCTGGAGAAATGTCTCAGAGGCTAAGAGCACTGGCTGCTCTTCCAGAGGTCCTGAGTTCGATTCCCAGCAATGACATGGTGGCACACAATCATCTATAATGAGATCTGGTGCCCTCTTCTGGCGTGTAGGCATACATGTAGGCAGAGCACTGTATACAAGTCCAGAAGAAGAGTTTTCACTCTGGAATAACATCACATCCTTGGGTGGTTGTGATTATAGGAGAGATTCTGAACAGATGCGTAAGAGACCATAGTGCACTTTAAAGGCCAATGAATCAACCGGCCAGTTAGCGCAGTTTTCTTTCATGTTTATGGTGGCCTTTACCAGTAGGTGGTAGGGTTGGAGGGGCAGAGGGCAGG